>RJWM01007697.1:0-76711 GCA_004363535.1 Dasyprocta punctata | reverse complement strand
ACCAGAGCTGCTGTCTTCAGGGTCACCCTTCCACATGAGATTGCAGGGCACCAATCAGGGCCGCCAGCTTCCCCCAGAGGACCCTTTGACTTGTGTAAGTCGCTCTATCTGGGGAAACCGTTGACTTACACAGTCGCGTTCCCCGATCGTTGGTATCAGAACCGCTTTGCTCAGGTTTCCACACCTGTGAATCCCGAGTCTGCTCTCGAGTAAGTGCCCACCCACAGGGTCAGGCAGGGGAACATCGCCAAAGAATTTTATTATAACACCAGGTGCACACCTGTAAATTAGGGAGGCTGAGGCAGGAAGATTGCTGCGAGTTCGAGGCCAGCCTGGGCTACACAGTGAGGCTCTGTCTCAAAAAAAAAAAAAAAAAAAAAATTTCATTGTATACGTAGAGGTTGCTATATCTGCAGATTCCCAAATTAGTTTTTTTTTTTTTTTCACCAAACTTTAAAAATTAGAACTCAGGTCACAAAGACCAAAATCTCTATATAACTGCCAACAATTAAAATTAAATTTTAAGCCAGACATAGTGACACATGCTTGTAAACCCAGCGTCCAGGAGACTGAGGCAGGAGGATCGCCATGAGTTCAAGGCCAGCCTGCACTACATAGCAAGACCCTGTTTTAAAAAGCCATAATAAATAAATAAATGCATGTAACCTTTTTTCTTTCTGTCTGTAGATTTAAAAACCCTAATTGGTCCCGCATGGTTTTGCCAGTTAACTGACCCTGCTAGTTCCTTCCCCTGCCCCGTAAGTCCTGGCCGGAAGGGAACTCTATCTGAGTGGACAGCACCCAGGACCTCCGCGAGGAGAGGAAGGTGCCGGCGCTCCTGCCCGCCTGCCCTCTCCTACCTGACCCCCGTGGGCTCCCAGCAGTGGCCCCACTCCTATACTGAGGTCTGGGTCTCTGCAGAACGGAAGCCGGGCCTGCCCCTCCCCTCTCCGTCCCCACGTGCATGGCCCTCCCACAGACGCTCCTGAGTCGGGACTTCAGCCCCTTCTGTATGATGTCCACTGAGCTCAGCCGGTTTGGGCTGGTGACCAGTTTGCTGACCACTTTATCTTAAAACAAAAAAAAAACTAAAATCATTCAGGACCTAATATAGAAAAATGGAGCGCTCTGTGCAGCCTGTGTTTTCAAGAACTCTGGTCCAGAATATTGGCCTCTTGGGTCTCTCCATTTCCACCAATTGTTGCACGTGTCGCGTTTTAGGTTGTTTTTTGGAAAGGTATTTCTGGCTGGTCAGCGTGTCCAGGAAGCCATTTGGAGCTCTCCGCGCTCTCTGACTCCTTGGACCGGAGCGGCAGAACCAGGCTGTCGCTGTGGCTCCCTGCTGTTTCCTGTTTTCACAAGGCCTGCGTTCAGGTCCGGCCCTGGCTTTGTGGCCTCTGTCGCTGCAGGTGACCAGCGCAGTCTCACGCAGAACGTGGGCGTCGTGTCCAAGCGGACACCGTGGAGGAGGCTGGACTGTCCCCTCCTCACGTGCACACGGACGCTGCTGTGGCCCCGCCCAGCTGTGCACCTTCCCTGCCTGCCCTGTGCGCCCCAGGCAGTGGCCTAGAGATAAGTTCTGGCTGCCGTGGACCCCATGAGCTGCCTGGGTCCCAGCCCGGCCCCTCCACTGTGTCACGGGGACTGACGCGCATTCCGGGCCTGGCTCCCCCTTACAGGCCTGGCCTGCAGCGCCCGCCCCCCCTGGGGCCCGTCTGTGTCTGTGACCCTTGCTGACCTCCGAGGGGAGGCGCGCTCTCCACCCGTGGGTTTCTGTACGGTCTTCCCAGTGTCTGATGGGCAGCCACTTCTTGGACCCCAAGGAAGCCAGAAGCCACAGCCGTTCCAGTCGCCCCTGTGAACGCTGTTATGTGTGAGAACCTAGAGCAGTGGTGGCGAACCTGTGGCACGCGTGCCATAGCAGGCTGTTTGTATCATCGAAAGCTCTAGAAGGTTCGCCATCCTTGCCTAGCCATCCTCCTGTTCTCTTTGCGTCCTCCCTAGGTGACTTTACATGTGATACCAAGGATAGCGTAAGAGGGCAGGCGGTGTGCCGAGCTGTTGGGGAGCGGGGCAGGAGGAAGTCTGTCCGTGTTCAGCACGCAGGGGATTTTCTAATATTTTCCACCCTGGGCGACTCGGGCACTCAGATACAGCGGGCCACTGTGCCAGAGCCCCGCGCGCCGTCTGCACCTCGGGCTGAAGTCGCAGACCACGTTGCTCTTGCTGCTGCTGTTGGCCCCGTGACAATTCTGACCACTCCCCACCCTTCCTTCCAGGACTGCCTGAGAAGAATTGGCTAGAAAACTGCGCTTGTTCAGAGCTTACGATGTTAAAGTTAAAAATCACCTGCTGTGCCTCTTTCTTGTACATGTTGGCTTTGTCGGTCGGATTCCCCGGAGACAGTCCCTGAGTCGGCCCTTCGTCTTCGAGCTCGCTGTCAGGGCCGCCTGTGGCTGTGTGTCCGAGACTTTGACAACCTGCTTTTGCTTTCTTCCTGCAGCCCTCCTATCTGTGCGGCGCGGCGCGGCCTGTAGGGAGTTACCGGGTGCGTGGTCCCCGTCCCAGCCCGCGCATGCGCCCGTGTCCCACCCAGTGTCCAGTCCTGCTGTGAGTGTCACCTCTCCCTGGAGCTTACACTGCCCGTGGTGCCATCAGTCCTCTCTGGCCAGTCTGGGCTTTCTTTCCTGACGGCCGACGGGGCTGTCGCTGGCCCCCTGTCCAGTAAGCGTCCCGTTTGCATAGGGCTGTTAGCCTGGATGGAGCAAGGGCAGCTTGCACTTTACCTGCTGGCAGAAAGATGACTTTTGGGTGCCTTGGCGCCGTGGGCGGACTGCAGCCCACGTTACTGTGTTACTCTGGGAATTTCCAGCCTCAAACGTGGGTACCTGTGCGCAGGAGCTTCAGCTAAGTATTCAGAGCAGCTGCACTGCTCCGACGGCACTGCACACTTAAAACCAGAGGTGTAAACGCCGTCAGTCCGTCCCCAAAGGGGAGCGGGAAGTTAAGGCTCCATTGAACTGGACAGAGGTGGACGTCGCCCTTTGCGGAACTGTAAGCTCCTATCTCTGTGATTAACTGCATAGGATTTTCAAGGTAACCGAATGTTCTGCCTTCCACTTAGCTACTTTTAGAGCTGCACACGTCAGCATTAAAACTGTAACTAACATGGTTTAATGTTTTATTCTAAAGTCACATAACGTCGTGTTTTAACCCCCCAAGCATGAGGATGCCTTGATAAACCTCAGGGTGTCGGCTGGTCTGCTGGTTTGGACTCCGAATTAACATCTTTCTCCTTAGCGTGGAATGCTTTTCAAAATACAGATTGAGTGATGCACCCGGGATTAAACAACAACTGACACTTGTGTGTGTCCCCGGGTTCCTGGCGACGGGCTGGAGGGGTGGCATCTGGCCACCCCGCATGGGGCCCCTGGCACGCGTCCCCTGGTTGTCTCGTGTGCTCCCTGGGCTGCTGACAGTCTGTTTCCGTCGCAGGCGTCCTCGTTCCAGGACAGCAGCATCGACCGGGCTCGGCGGGGCAGCGCCTGCGGCTCCCTGGCTGTAAGCCGCTTCCAGGTTTCTTTCTGACCTTCCGTCCTGTGCCACCGCTCCAGGGCCCCGGGTGCTCTTGGTGTGCGGGGGTCCAGCGTGGGGGGACGTGGGGTCACGCCTTGGTTTGCATTCGGGCTGACAGTTGTGGATCCTCTGCTCTTCAGTTGTTGGCGTCAGAGGCCAACCTGCCCCAGGCTCCCCGCCCTCCCCTGCAGCTCACAGACAGCACCGCCGAGGGCCTCAGGTGCACCCAAGGGCCTCCCTACTGATTTTTGCCTCTGAATAGCAGAAGAAGCGAGCAGGCTCACAGTCAGAGCAGCGTGCGTGGTTCGCTTCCGCAGGCGCTCTGGGGCCTTTCCGCCTGCGCCAGCCGGGCCGTGGTGAAGGCGTCAGTGATGAAGGGCAGAGGAACACATGGGGGCCTGGGAGGTGGGACGCTCCCTTCCCCCCGCCTCCGGAAACGGAAACAGAAAAGGGGCTTTGGGTCCTCACGGGGAGGGGAGTCCCGCCACCACGGCTTCTGCACAAACCGTGTAAGATGCCCCCAGCCCTCCGTGGGACAGGACGACTTCCTGAGACCACTTGAAGTGCAGCTGTATTTTTGCTTCTGAAATTCACCCGCCTCTGGGCTGGGGTGCGTCCCAGAGGTAGCGGGCTTGCCCAGCACGCGAGGCCCTGGGTGTGGTCCCCAGCGGGAGAGGAGAGAAAGTGAAAAGGGGAACAGAGCAGAGGCGAGCTGGCTGCTTCATTAGCTGCTCCAGTTTCCCCAGTCACCGTGAATATTCCTATTTCTCATGAAGGGAGCCAGTCAAACCAATGGTTTTCTTTGCATTGCAGTCTCTAGCGGTCTTCATCCTAGTATTTAATGGCACAGCAGTCATGGTTGTTGACATCCAAACACTGATCAAGTGTGGTGCTGTGTGAGTGGTTTGATGGGGCAGAGTCCTCTGCGGTAAATCTCTTTCCCAGGTCTTTGTCACAGACCCACCAGGCCCGCAGCCTCCCAAGAGAGTGGACTGTGAAGGCATAAACAAAGGGGCAGTGGTGTGATCCGGGGCTCCAGGAGGAGCAGAACCCGCTAGCAGGACTTGAGATTCTCTGGGGGCTGAGACAAGACCTTCTCTGGCTGCCTGTGTTTATTTAGTTTTCAAACAAGGAAGGGGATACTGAGGAAGGCGGGAACTGAGCAGGACCTGGGGATTCAGTTCAAAGACTTCTCCGAGTAGTGAGTGGTCCCAGTCAGGAGCGCTGTCTTATCTCCAGGTTGACATTTATTGTGGGAGTGCGGGTCTGCAGCTGCAGTCTCTATCTAGTTAATCGGCGTGGGAGCCAGGCGTCCTCAGCGGGGGCCTCGTCTTGTCCTTTGAGGCGTCTCTGGCATCACGGGCCACTGCAGGCCTCAGCCGGGGCCAGTGACTCATAGAGGTTCACTTACTATGAGTCCACCGCCCGTCTCCAGGCAGGGGGCCGAGGCCTAGGACAGACTCACGAGTAAACACCGAAAGCCAACTGGTTCATTTTGAATCCTGCTCAGAGCCGCTTCACGGTGGTCTCCGTCAGTTCTTTAATATTTTCGTCATTGGAAGCGGAAGTTGTCCTGCAGAAAGTGAAACTAAATGATTTTCTTGTATCAGAAAGGAGGAAGCTCACTGACTCCGGTAGGGAAGGGAACTGCCCCCCTACTCAGTGGTTTTCCTATGCTCTGAAGTCCAGGAGAGCCAGGTGTGGTGGCGCACACCTTTAATCTCGGCGTTCGTGAGGCTGAGGCAGGAAGATCACAGGGAGCGGGAGGCCGGCCTGGCTCCCTCGTGAGTTCAAGGCCAGTCTGGACTACACAGTGAGACCCTGTCTCAAAAACCAAAAAGAAAAAATACTTAGCCTCTGGAGATTCATAGGAATCAAAACAGACACAGACTCTGCCCGCAGCAGGCGAAAGGGAGACGGACAGACGGAGGGACGGTGCTGGAGAGGAGAGCTCGGACCCCCGCCGACCTAGGTTCCCTGTCATTCGCAGCAGGGGCGATGCCTGCTGGCTGGGGCGCAGAGCATGGAGGTGGGGGGTGCGGGGTGAGGGTGGGGCCTCCAGGCAGGGTTGCAGCCGCCACAGGTGCATGGGGCTCTCCGGGGGTGCCCCTCAGGGCCTGTCGGGATCGGCTCCGGACGGGGGACCCCGAATGGCGACCCCTTCCTGCCTCTGCCCACCGTGCCTTGCTCAAGAGAAAACAAGGGTTTTTCTCTAACGGGAAGATGAGTGAGGACCGGAAGGACGCGGTGAAAGTCCACGCCAAGTGACCAGTCCCGGGACAGCATGGCCCGGCTTTGCCCTTTACTAGAAGCCAGGTGGCCCAGGTGGATGGGTGGACGGGCGGATGGGAGTACCAGCCCCAGGGGGAGGCCGCCAAGCACTTCAAAAAAGCCACGCGAGACTTCGGACTAACCGCAGTCTGACTGTCTCCACCTAGTGAGACAGCAGAGAGCCCCTTTCCCTCACACAGGCGCCGCCAGGCCCTCGGTCCTCTCCTGCAGTTTCTGGGCAGCTTCAGTTGTCCAAAGGTTTCGGCAAGCCTGTCATCCCAGCACTCGGGAGGCTGAGGCAGGGGGGTCCCTGTGAGTTCAAGGCCAGCCTGAACTACAGAGTGAGACCCTGTCTCAGAAACAAAGCAAGGGGTCCACATCCCCCGGTGGCAGTGACGTATAAATGAGGTGGGACACGTGCCGTGCCCACGCGGACAGGACGGGCGCTCTGGCTCCCGCTTACTGACTGTTCCTCGGCTGTCGGGATGGATTCTTTTCTCTCTGGGGGCGGGGGCACTTGCCGGGCTTGCACAGACTCGGGCTTCCTCTCTCACCCTGATCTCTCCTCCGCCCGGCACGCCCTCGGCTCGCTCCTCCTGGCTGCTGCTTCGCCGACCTGTGCGCTGTCCACCTGCACTGCGCCGCGCCATGGCAGCCCTCGGAGTACAGCGGCCACCTCAACTCCGGCTCCCGCGCCTCCTCCAGGGCCAGCTCGGCGCGCGCCAGCCCGGTGGTAAGTCCACCTCGGGCCCGCGCCCTGCGGCCCCTCCTCTTCTCCTCTTCCTTTCATTCTGTCCTCTCTGTCCTTTCTAAATGACCCCTGCCTTCAAAGGTCAGCGCAGGGCAGAGTCAGAAAGGCCTCTCCGAGTCGTGTTTCAGGTCTAAGCTGGGTGTGTTGGTGGCTGCCTGTGATCTCGGCACTTGGGAGGCAGAGGCAGGAGGGTCATCGTAGAGTTAAGGCCAGCCTGCACGTCAGGTCAAGGCCCTGTCTCTAAATAAATATATAAATACCTGCCCCCCCCCAAATAACTTAGACTTTATTTGGGATCTAAGTAAAAACAGGTTTGGAGAAAGTGGTCCAGATTTAGAGCACCGCTACTTGGTGATAATGCGATGCAGGGCGTCAGGGTGTGTGGAGACGGGGCCTTGAGGGGCAGCTCCTGCAGCCGGTGGAGCTGGGGTCCTCGTGTAAACTTGGCAGGACCCACTCTGCCCTTGGCTTGGAAATGTCGGCGGTTGTCAGAGCTGGATGGTTTTTGGGGAATACAGCTCGGCCCAGGAGGACCTCGGTCTCCCGCGTTCTGCCCCATCGCTTGCAGGCCCGCCAGCTCAGACCACCCAGGTCCCCGCCCCCGACAGTGTCGCTGGCACCGTTCCAGGCAGCTTCGCCTCCTCCGAGGCTTCCCCCGGAGCTGCTTAGCATTGTTGTGCATGGGATTCTGCAGGACGGTTTCGGCCGAGAGGTGGACAGGGAGGCCCGGCTGCGCCCGAGGGTCCGTGCGGAGGAGTTGGGTGGGAAGTGCCGGAGGGGCTGCACTGCGTGCTCCACCTGAGCCTGCCAGCCGCGGGGTGCGTGGCACGCCTGTGCTCCAGCAGTGTGGGGGCCAATGTGGGAGCCCGCCTGAGTGACTTCAGCCCTTCTGCAAAATAAAAAACTTTTAAAGAGTGGGGATGCAGCTCAGTGCAAAGGCCCTGGGTTCGAGCCCCAGTACCAGGAAAAAGAAAATCAGCCCCCAGCCACGGGGAAGCTTCGGTGTGCTCCAGACTCGGGACCCTGATACCAGCACTGTCACGCAGGGCACTAGGCCCTGGGCCCTGGGGCAGGTTCCTGATCTGGACGTCTGGAGCCTGGAGCTGCTGACTGAGCTCGGCGCAGGCTGTCACAGCAGAGCAGCTTCTGCGGGGGAGGAACCCACGGGTCCCTGGTGGCTCTGAGCCCCTGCCAAGCCCAGCCGCTGGGCCCCCCGAGCCCCGGTTTCCATAGTGCTGAGCATTCACCACTGGGCAGTCGTTCATATACCGCCCTAGTGTGATGTCTCCTCCGCGTCCCTCCGTCCAGGGCGAGGAGACAGGCGGGGCCAGGAGGGGACACCCAGGGTCTGTGTGTGTGCTGTCCCTGCCCCCCACCCTGGCCTCGTGTGAGTCTGACCCCTGCCTGCCCACCCTGGAGGCCAGCAGTGAGGGGAAACCACGTGCTCAGATGCGTCTGATGTCCAGGACTCGGGCACACAGCGGCAGGCACCACAGGAGCTGGAGCCCTGACTGACCGCCCCGTGGGAGGGGAACAGCCTCCCAGAGCCAGTCAGCCTCGAGAGGAAGATGTGCCGCATCCTAGAGTGTTTGTCTGTGGCTGGTGGTGATGGTGGACTTATTCTCCCCAGGCTGGCTGTCAGCTCACTGTGCAGCTCAGGCTGGCCTCGAACTCACGGCCATCCTCCCGCCTCAGCCTCCCGAGTGCTGGGTTGACCCATGTACACTGCCACACTCGGCCCAGCTCAGCCGTGATTCTTCCTGAGTCGGTGGCTCCTGACACAAAGGTTGATCTGTTCCGACTCTGTCACCTCCCTGGAGGGCAGAGGCCAGGATGCTGCAGCGTGTGCGGGGCAGGCTGGGCTCTGCCCTGTGCTGTCACTCATGGGTGGGGACCCCGAGGCCCACAGAGCCCCTCGTGTTCTCGGAGCCGCAGAGCCGTCTCTGCAGAGGGCAGAGGGTGCACGCTGGGCTCCGACGAGGTCGGGAGGCAGAGCTAAGCCAGCCCTCCGCGCTGCCTCCAAACCTCACCACCCTCTTCTTACGCGGCATCCTCCCACTTGCGTGCTGTGTCCCGAGGCTGCTGGACCACAGGGCTAGCCACATGCCCGTCGTGTTGTCAGTGGACAGAGCCCCAAGGCCATGTGGGGCTCCCTGGCCCTCCTGCCTGGGAGGGGGAGCAGCAGGTGGCCCGCAGTGCTGCAGGCAGTGGTGGCAGAGGCTGGTGACCCTCCAGCCTGGCCTCCAGGAGGCACAGGGAGTGGGAAGTGACAAGGCCCAGCTCCAGTGTCACAGCTTTCCTTCCTCACCCGGGACGCGCGTGATGCCCTGAACAGCAGCCCCCCAAGGGGCGTGGCCAGCGTGTCCCTCCTGGGCTGGAGTTGCCCTGGCAGCAGCACAACACCGGTTGGCACAGCCCGTGGTGGTTCCTGCCACTGTCCCTGGGCGGGGACTTGGTCAGTGTGCGCGGGGGCACAGGACGGGCCTCCATGGGAAGGGCGTCAGACTCCCAGTGAGGGGCAGGACCGGAGTGGGGTGGGGCAGGGGCACTGCTCTTAAGAAACAGAGGTGGTCGGAAAGCAGGGGGCGACTGCTAGTCCCCCTTCAAGAAAGGAAAAGCAGCTCGGTGCACAGAGGCCACTGCTAGGGTCGGGACTAGAGCCCGCTAGGCCCCGGAGCGGCCCTGCTGCACGCAGCCCACTGACCGCCCCAGGGAGCCCGGCCCAGCGACCGCCTCCCTGAGCGCCCCTGGGGAGCGGAGCCAGGCCCGAGCACACTGCTCAGGTCTCGTGAGGAGCGACCCAGCAGCCGGGCAGAAGACTGTTCAGGAGCTCGGGTGACGTCACTCGGGGTGCTGCGAACATCACGCATTTAAAACCCAAACTCCCACCTGTCGCAGGCCCTACCGCCATCCTTTAAATTGGAAAGAAAATGGCCTTCAGGTGGTGTTTGCTGAGCAGGCTGTCCCTTTGTGCTGAGGAGGACACAGCAGTGGCGTGGCCTCCGTGGTCCTGTTCCCTCCTGGGGTCTGGCGTGAGCTGGCTCGGAGCTGGGGACACCAAGAGGACGGGGTCCCTGGGCCTAGCGCGCCGCCACGCCCCGAGGATGCCTTTCACCGCTCCTGCTCCGTGGTGATCACCAAGGAGGACGGGAACATCTTCTGAAAAATGCTAGACGTTTTCCCGTTGGCGAGGGTGTGAGTGCAGCTGAGCCCACAGGCCACAGGCCACGGGGCCCCCACAGGGCACACGGCGCCTCGTCCCTGTCCCCCTCACACGCCAGCTCAGCGGGCTTCCAGGACGAGGTGTAGAGATCCCTTATCCCTTTGATCTTTATGTGTCATTTTTTAGAGATGGAGTGTTGTGCTTTATGTCAGAGTTAAGCACACCCCCCCCCCCCGTTTACGTTCTGTCCCCCATGTCGGGGCCAGGCTGCCATCTAGTGGCAGTGGCAGGTGCGACAGCTCCGCCAGTGGGTCGCGTGCCCCGGGCCCAGGCTGCGTCTGGAGTCTCAGGAAGCCGGCAGACACGTGCCTCTCACTGGGAAAGCAAACAAGGCGGAGTTCAGTGCCAGACAGGAGGCGGCCCGGCGTGCATGTGCTGCGCCCGCTGCTCAGAGCTCTGCGTTGAATTCTGCCCTGCCTGGGCCCCGCGGAGCCCTGTCTGGCAGGGGGACCTCAGGTGACAGCCACACAGGAAGTAGGAGAAGCCAGACCCCTGCCACCTGCCTCTCAGTGTTTAAATGATAAAGGGAACTCATGTTTTATTTTTAATCATCTTACCCCAATTCATGTTATTCATTTAGTACTTTGAGGTATTTAATATTCATCCTGTTTCCTCCATAGGTTGAAGAAAGACCTGAAAAAGAGTTTACTGATAAGGTAAGGAATTTCCCTAAGCCTCCGTCTGATGCGTGCCTTGACCTAGAGGGACCCAGAACTCCTGGGTGAGGCTGGTGGGAAAGTAGGGCACTTGGTGTTAATAAGGTTGTTCAGCGGTGAGTGACCAGGACCGGAAGTGGCCCACCCAGTGTGGTGTCACTTCCCCGAGGGGTCTCTGGTGTCGTGATCCAGCAGAGGGCTGTCCTCAGTGTGGGCAAACCCAGCGCGCACCCCAGCGAGCTGTCCCGCTCTGCGCCCCGCCCCGGGGAGCTGACCTAACAGAGGCTCAGTGATGCCAGCGCCCGAGGGACTTGGGCTCCGGCTGCAGCCACACTGACCCTTGCGCCTTCCAGGGCTCCCGCAACATGCCCAGCCTGTCCTCGGCCACCCTGGCCTCGCTCGGCGGCACCTCCTCCCGCAGGGGAAGCGGCGACACCTCCATCTCCATGGACACCGAGGCCTCCATGAGGGAAATTAAGGTAAGATGCCCTGCTCACTCGTGACCTCATGAAAATCAGTCTCCAAATTAAAAAAAAAGTTACGTTTAGTCGTTCTAGCTCTTTCCTCTCAGTTCCGCCTCCTCGAACATGGTGTTCTCATAACAGACCCAGCTCAGCCTGCGTCTCCTGCAGGCAGTGGCCCTGACCTGCCCGGGTCCCACCAGGTGGATGTGTGTGTCCCCTCCATGCCCCCGGGCACACTGGTCCACCAGGGTGGCCGTACGTGCTGATGTAACTGACCACGTGTGTGCTGACGCGTGTGGACAGTTGGTGTGCGTTTTTTGGGGTGTTTCGGACTCTGCAGCACCCAGGACTGGCATGTGACTTCCGACCATCTCCCCCACCCGAGGGTGCCTTTGCTTTCTGTTGCCCTGAGTGACCTTGTGGTTGTGTTTGAATGGTTTCTCCTGCCACTGGAACGTGGGCATTCTCCCATGTCTGTGGTGTCTGTGGCACCAGGCGTTTGGTGACGTTCTGTGTGCAAGAGAGAAACAATGCAGTCCTGTTTGCCCAAGTAGCTAGGGCCACTGCCCCCAAACGGGAAGGAAGGTGACCGTAGTAGGTCGCGTCCTCCAGAGGGCAGAACCAAGACAGAGCAGCCTCTGGAGCTGGGTTGGCTCCTACCGAAGCGCTTCCTCGTCCTCAGAATGGTTACAGAGGAAGCCGGCCCACACTGGTGACATCTGCACAGATGGGTGACATTTGCCCAGGAGGACGGGATTTAAGCAGCTCTTGGGGTTGCCTGGGATTCCCTGAAGTTGCTTTCTGTGTCCTATGTTTTTTGAACAATTGAAGCCAGAGGGTCTGTTTTTTGACTGCTGTTCCTGAACTGCCACGTGCCGCCCATCCCCTGACCACCGGCAGCCCCTCCTGCAAGTCCAGTCCAGTCGGCTTGGTGGTTCCTGAAGGGAGGGCACAGGTTTTGCCAATTTCTCCCTGGCCTCCAGCTGTGTTTTGCACAGAACGGAGCCCACGGTGTGAAATGGGTTATTGAATGTGCTTGGTCCTGTCTTCAGAAACACATAAAAAACAAGTTCTGTGAAATTGCAGTCATACCTTGATACTCGACGGCCTTGAGACCGGTCAGGCTTGGTCCGAGGTGCATTCTGATGGGACGGTTTTGTCCCGGTTCTCGTCATCTTGTCCTCACGCCCGGGCTAAACTTGCCAGTCTCGGCTGCCTGGTGCCTCGCTGCTCTTTCAGCCAGAACAGTTAGTGTGGTGCTTGTTGTTTTTGGTGCTTGGCTCGGCTCCTAAAGCCAGCCCACAGGTACCCAGGTACTTCTGTGTACGGGACGTGCCCAAATTTTGTGAAATTGTATAAAATTATAGGCGGTACACTTACATTGTAGCTTTTGTAATACTGCGGTTTCTTTTAATACTTAAAAAAAAAATGGGTAGGGGGACCGCCCAGATGATAGGTACGACGAGGTGGAGTGGGAGTCCGCTCCGTGCGGTCTCCCCCGGCCAATGTCTTGCCCTGATTTTCTTCACCATTTGCCGCTTCCCCAGGAGCTCAATGAGTTAAAGGACCAGATTCAGGACGTAGAAGGCAAATACATGCAGGGACTGAAAGAGATGAAGGTACCGGTGTGTGGACGTGTGGGCTCGCAGTGCTAATCCACCCTAGTGTAGGAGAACCCCATGGCAGGAGTTCGGAGTGTGGCTCCGCCCGCAGAGGCCCGGGCGATGGGTCCGGGGGCGGCAGGAAGGCCAGCACGGTGCAGCCCTGTCTTTTCCCACGTGCAACCAAGAC
This sequence comes from Dasyprocta punctata, assembly GCA_004363535.1. Classification (NCBI taxonomy): domain Eukaryota; kingdom Metazoa; phylum Chordata; class Mammalia; order Rodentia; family Dasyproctidae; genus Dasyprocta; species Dasyprocta punctata. The sequence goes on along the minus strand of RJWM01007697.1, from coordinate 63,979 downwards.
CCTGAAGCTGCGGCTCCTTGGGGGAAAGGTCACTGACAAGCTCCCCGGTGTGTGTCAGCTCACCGCCCTCCTTCAGGCTAAAAACCAGTGTCCAGACGCACTGGGTGCTTCCAGAAGGATTTTGGTCCTCTTCACCTTCCATAGTCACTGCATACGAACAGGCTTCACCTGATTGGCTTCTCAGAGCATCTGCTGTCCACCATGAGGGTGTGGCTAACACGTGTGCTTGGGGGAGCGTGCAAATTACTTGCATGGTGTGAGATTTTACTAACTGAGGCAGCGTCTGTCTGAATCAATGCCAGCCTGGATCTGAGTGTGTGCATGCTCCTGCGGTTACTCTACTGTGCTAACAGGAAACAAAAGTCACTTTGATGGTAAAATGAGTGGTTGCCATGGAAATATGGCAGCTGGAAGTGCCCAGGAAGTAGTCTCCACTCAACATCAAAGAGCACCAAACGGGAGGGACATAAGTCACTCCGCCTATCCATCATTCTCAGAATTGTCCCCTCTATTTAAAAGGGGGAAGACTGAGACTTCAGCTTTCAACTCAGGTCAAAAAGGGAACCCCCCAAGCCCACTGGGAACCCCTGGACCTGCCTAAAATCGTTGCCCTGGTTTGGAAGTACAGGGCAGACCACGTTGGCACCCGTGCAGCCTTGGCAGAGCCCATGAGGCTCCCAGCCAAGCCACCCACACTGCCTTCCTTAGCTTTGGGTCGTTGGCACCCACGCCTCTGCCCTCTGTTCTGGCTTTGCTGCCTCCTATTCCAGGACATGCAAAGGCTCGAGCCACGTGAGGGCACTGCCACGTGCGTCATTCCCTGGCGTCCTCTCCGGGGTCTGACCTTTGTTCTCCAGCACCTATTCAGTGAGCCCTGTGTTGAGTTTTCCAGTTTGCCAAAAGTATGCAGTCACCACCAGCTGTTTCCTGGTTCACGAGCCACGGCAGGGAGGCAGTCACCTGCGGCAGGGTGTGGCTGCCGCCTGTCACCGTGCTTATCAGACACAGCCACTTACCTTGGTGGTTATGTGACACACCTGGCGAGCAGCCCCCTCCCCCGGGGAGGCCCAGCTGCTGAGTCCCGAGTCCCGAGTCCCTGGCCAGCCCTGTGGCCCTCGGCCTCTGCCGAGCGACTCCGCCCCAGTGAGAGGACACCGTGCTCTCACCCCAGCTCAACTCGGGACTGAGAGATGAGAATTTGGTCCCCCCCAGAGGGCAATTGCATTTGAAACCGCACGCGCTTCCCATTGTGATTATTTGCTCCCAGAAATAAGGTCTCCGTTCACTAAAGGCTGGTTTTTCCAGAGAGTGCCGAATCCATCTTTTCGTGGGTTTTCCTAATGCAGTTTCAAAACCCTGACCCCTTTCTACAGGACTCGCTAGCAGAGGTAGAAGAGAAATACAAGAAGGCTATGGTTTCCAATGCTCAGCTAGACAATGAGAAGACCAACTTCATGTACCAGGTGGACACCCTCAAAGACACGCTGCTGGAGCTGGAGGAGGAGCTGGCCGAGGCCCGGCGGCAGTGCGAGGAGAAGAGCAAGGTGGGTGCCGCTGTGCCCGGAGTGTCGTGGGAAGTGCGCGTGTCAGTGCGTGTGTGACGGTTCTCCTCGAGCCCAGGCGACCCAGGCTCCAGAATAAGGGTACCGTGGGCTCTGCTGAGTGACTTGAAATGTCAATGTGCAGAATTTCAACATGGAAATGGGGACAGTTTTCCTACAAAAGCTGTCATGTTTTGCATGGAAGGCGAACTCATAGCCACGAAAGCGCCTGTGTGCTTGGATAAGGCCCACTTAGATGATTCAGACGGTTCCTGTTACCACGCGTGGCTTGTTCTAATTTTTTTTTTTTTTTTTTTTTTTTTTTTGCCACCATGGACAAATAAGAATGTCACAGATTTTAAGAGGATTATATTCATTTATTTTCTGATTGGGAAAAGACAGTTTCTCTGTTTAAGAATTAAATACATCACATGCTTATAATCCCAGCCCTGGGGAGGTTCAGGGAGGAGGAGCACCTCAAATTCAAGGCCAGCCTGGGCTACATAGTGAGACCTGGTCTCAAACAAACCAAAACCAAACCAAATACCTTCAGGCTCAGAGACATCCCATGTGAGCCTCCGTGTCCTGACAACCGAGCCCCAAGAGAGGGGCCTTTCGTAGCCAGAGGCCGGGGGCTGAGGCAGCAGGACACTGTCTGGCCGCACGTAGTGGCCAGCACCATAGCGTGTCTGAAGAGGTGACTGTGTGTCACCCACAAAAGGCCGCGTGCCCTAGGATGAGCTCCCGGGGCAGGGCAGGGGCCCAGCCACGCCCACGGGGAGGGAAGGCTCCTGTCACGCCCAGGAAGGAGCCCGACACCCAGCTCCAGTCCCTTCTCCAGCGGCTCATGAGACAGATCCAGGGATGGGTACGACACCGTCCTCTAAGCTTCAGCGAAGTTAATTGTGCACCAGAGCATTGTTAGGGGCGTGCTACTGTGGCTGCATGTTAACAGAAGAGCCTGGTGGCAGGAGGGCGCCTCACAGAGGGGAGGGAGGGTCAGGGAGCAGCTCTGACCCCTCTGTGGCCCCCAGGGGCCCCGCCTTTCCTGCTTTGTCCCTGGAGGAAAGCTGATCCCTCAGGCCGGATACATTGGTCTCCTCTCACCTAATAAGTGCTCCTTGACCTGTTTTAAATCATCATATCCCAACCCCGGGACCCCAGGGGACGCTGGAGCCGAGCCTGGGCCTTGTCTGGTCCCCAGAGAGAATTCCGGGGCCTTGTCACTGGCATCGGCTTGTCTAGCTCACCCCAAGGCCGCTCGTGGGGCGTCCTCTCCGGGTCGAGAAGAGTGGCTCTGCACTGTGTGACTTGGAGGTGGAGGTGACATTGTCGAAGCGGGTCACCCATCCCGAGGGGCATGTGACTGGTGAGAACAGGAGCCAAAGTGACAGCGAGCGTGGCCGCTTCCTCCCGCAGGAGTTCGAGCGGGAGAGGCACGCGCACAGCGTCCTGCAGTTCCAGTTCGCCGAGGTGAAGGAGGCCCTGCGGCAGAGGGACGCCATGCTGGAGGTGAGTGGCCCGGCTCCCGGGCTCGGGCATTGCCTTGGTGTCACTGTTTCAGCTCGAGCCGCTGTGAAGAGTCGCCACGGATGGGGGAGGAGGGTGTCAGCACAACAGTCCACTGCTCGCTGCTCTGGAGACCGGAAGTCCCCAGTCAGGGTTAGGGTCCAGGGAGCCCCTGCCCGGCCTATGGCGGTCACCTCCGCTGTGTCACTGAGGGGCAGAGGACTCAGAGCTGCTCACAGGGACACAAGCTGTGCCAGGGCAGGGCCCCGAGGACCCGTTTAACCTTCATTGACGCCTGAAGCCTCGCTCTCCAAACACTGTCACTTTGGAGGTCGGGCTTCAGTGTGGAAATTCAGGGGACCAAGTCCAGCCCGTAGCGATTACTCACGTTGTCTGAGCGTTTATGCGGACGCCCCACGCACTGCTCAGGGCAGCGGTCCCCTCGGTGTGTGGGTGCCTCTGCGGTGGTCCTGCCCGTGCCGCCTTCCAGCGACGTCCCTGTCCTCACCCTGGAAGCGGTAAATGTGTCACCTTGCGTGGTGACAGGAGCTGGCACAGGCAGCCAGATTCAAGGCCTCCAGAGATGACACTCGCCTGGATGGGCTGGATGTCACCTCGGGGGTCCCGATGAGGGGAAGACAAGCAGAGGGCAGCAGTGGGAGCCGAGATGGTGGAGGCAGGGGCTGGCACAGCCAGGGAGTGCAGGCAAGAAGGTTCCAGGAGGTGGGTGAGGCGGGGAAACTGAGTCTTCCCAGAGTCCCCAGCAAGGACCAAGTCCGGCCACACCTCAGCCGTAGCCTCTCCGGCTCGCTTTGAGCTTCGCATCTCCAGCACTGTGAGAGAACAAGTCCGTGTCACAGCGTCCACAGGAGACTGACGCAGTCCATGCAGTTTCTGTCCGCCACACTGCAGGTGTGACAGTGGTCCCCGCAGGCGTATGGCCCAGTGACTTCGCCGTCACCCTGGCTTGTGAAGGACTCGGGGTCTGCAGAGGCCAGACTCACCCAAAGGTGCCTGGCTCAGGCCTCGCCCCGCTGGGAAGCAGCGTGCGACTTACAGGGCGGCTCCTTCCCTTCCCCTTACTCAGCACAGAGGTGACGCCACCCAAGTAGGTTTCCTCCCTGTCCTCCGGAACCTGAGACGGGACCAGGAGAGTAACCCTCGCGTGCGGGGAGGCGGGGTCAGTGAGGTGACGCGGTCTTTCTGTCCACTGTCCCGGCCGGCGTCCAGGTCACCCTGCGCCTGTCGTTTTCCTCCTGCTTAACCCTTTCTCTGCTTCCTTCCTCTCCGTTCCTTTCCTCAGGAAATCCGACAGCTGCAGCAGACACAGGCGAGTTATATCAGGGAGATTTCTGATCTTCAGGAAACAATAGAGTGGAAAGACAAAAAGATAGGGGTAGGCGTCTTAAGTCTGAAAATCTACTCAAGTGGGCAGGCTGCCTGGCCGATGCTGATCTTCTGTTCTTTGCTTTGCAACGGTGCTTGTGTGGGTGCACACGTAGCCCCGCGTTCGCCTCAGAGCTCACGCCCGTGCGCGCACCGGCTCCCCGAGGGGTAGCGCCGGGGCCTCAGCGCCGGCCCCCACCTGCATGCAGCCCGAGAGGGCCCCGCGGTGCGGCAGCTGCACGGAGCGGGGCCTCTGCCCCGTGACCCGGCTTCTCGGGATCCCCCGAGCCCGCCTTGCCTGGGATTTCCCTCAGAGAGGTTTGAGGAGGCTCCTAGTTGGCAGGGGCTGTGCCTCCGTGGTCCCCCCTGGAGATCCCACCAGCGGCCTCCTCACACCCCTCTTCCTCCACAAGCAGAGCCCAGGGGACCCTCCCACACTCGGGGGGGAGCGGGACCCCGCACTTCCTGCCGACAGGTGTTTCTAAGACACGGCAGCTCGAGGGGCCCAGCCCGGTAACGGCCAGAGGTGCAGATGTCCTCACCCTGGTCCTGGGGTGCAGCTGCGCCCCAGCTCCACCTTGACCGTCATGGGCCACTTGTGTTTGTGCGTGACAGCAATTGCATCCAAATAGACCGAAGTGATAAAATGGTCGTCATTTTGGGGCTGCTTTAGCATTCCTTTTTGTTCTTTTTGATTCTTTTCTGAGACAGGGTCCCACTCTGTAGTCCAGGCTGGCCATGAGCTCGCTATGTAACCAGGCCGGTCTCAAACCATGGCGCTGTCCCGCATCAGCCTCCTGAGTCCTGGGATCACAGACATGCACAGCCACGCCTGGCTCTTTTCTGCCCTTTATTTGTATCATTTACACGGGCGTGTCACTACTGTGAGCTAAACCAAACTAGAAAGCGAGGCGGTGGCTTCGCCTCCTGGCTCTGTTTCCCGGGGTGGGGCATGATGCCCAAACAAGCCGCCCACGGCGCGGGCTTCAGGCGTGTCCGTCAGTGTCTGTCCGCGTCTCGCCACAGCCTCTGCTCCCTGCCGTGTAAGCTTTCTTCTTTGTGACTCTCCCTTCTCTCTGCTCGCTGCACACGCAGGCTTTAGAGAGGCAGAAAGAGTTCTTTGACTCCGTAAGGAGCGAGCGCGATGACCTTAGAGAAGAAGTAGCGAAGCTGAAAGAGGAATTCAAGGTAGGAAGCCGAAGCTCCGCTTAAGACACCCCCCGTGGGGTGTCACGCTCTTGCCGTTGGCGCCACTCCCCTACCAGGTTAACTGGCGCAGATTGACATGCATGGGCCACCTTGGGGTGCTGCCCTGGCCCTGGGCTGTGTGCAGGGGCAGCCTATCTGCAAGCGGCCCCGATTGCAGCTCTGGGTCTCTCGTGGAGCCCCCGAGCTCCTCCCGCCCTCGGCAGGGCGCCCCAGGATAGACTCGGGCGGGAGCGTCTTTGCTCCTGTGTGAGCCCTCGCGTCCAAGGACTTCTCCGGCTCCTTGGCATCTGGGGTGAGCAGCAGGGCTGAGGCTGTGCTGTTAGACACTGCCCCCCAGATGCTAGGGGCACAGTCCCACACCCTGGGAGACACGGTCTGGGGCCCACGCTGCCAGCTGCACACAGTAAAAGCCCTGCAGCAGGTGGCACAGAGAGGCACGTGGCCCTGGCAGTCACATCCAGTCTGCCTCAAAGGCCCGGGCCAGAGGAGAGCAGCTGCGCAGCTGGGTGCAGCCTGGAGCTGAGATGCGTGGCGACAGGAGGGCCAGGGCCATGGGCTGCAGAGTGGCCAGTGAGGAGGTCCCAGGGCTGGGCCACAGAGGGCTTGCATACACGTGAGCACAGTGACGTCCCTGGGACCACGCCAGGCATCCTAGCTGCCTTTCAGTGCCTTCTTTCGCCTTTGTTCTACTCATCCCTTCCAGACCCTGTGCGTCTTTGTTTCTTTACCTCTATTCCCACTTCAAAGCACACAGCTGGGGCTCTAGTCTCAGTGACTGACCTGATACTGCACTTTGTGACAGCCCGCAGGCCATCGCCCTCGTGGAAAGGATGCCTACTGATAGAGTCTTGTCACTGGAAGCTTAGGTCACGGACAGGGACATGGTGCAGGTGGCGTTGAAAGAAGGCATCCCAGATGGAGTGTGTTGACAGATATTTGTAGCTGTGGCGCCCGATACGGGACTCCACTGTCTCTGTGGAGTTTCCCTTTTTATAATGATTAATAAGACAGCTTAGCCAGATATTATTGAGTACTTCAATGAGCTTGCTTTTTTCCCCCCCCCAGAAATATGGAATCATCCTAAATTCAGAAGTAGCTACTAATGGGGAAACTTCAGACACACTAAATAACGTTGGGCACCCAGGCCCTTCCAAGATGACGAAAGAAGAGATCAACGCCCTCAAGTCCTCCGGGGACGGGACGCTAGGTAAGTGTCTGCTTTCCTTGTGATCCTGACGCCTTTCTGGTCCACGCTGATTCATCCTCCATGCACTGTCAGAGCTGAAGTCATGGCCACTGATCATTAACAGTCACCCGCCTGCATGCCCCGCTCCATCCTGTGTGGGCAGCTCCCACCCGGCCATGTGGTCGCCACGCGTGTTGTCCGGCATGTGTGTATCTAGTGCTCACATCGACGGCTCCAGGACACGTTTCTTTGCTTCTCAGAGCTACCAAGTGAAGCAGTTCGCAAACGAAGCGGCAGTGTGGAGAGGACCGTTTGGTCTTGCTCAGATGTGCGCCGAGAGCAGCTTTTTAACTTCCCCGTGATAGAGAGCGGTCAGGGCTGTGACGCAGGCCGGTCGCCCGGATGTGCCAGCCAGCCTCGCAGGTGCTGGTCCTGGTGCAGACGGAGCTGGGTGGGATGCCGATTGCAGACTGCCCTGAGGCAACAGGCAGCCGGCAGGGTCACAGGCAAGGTCAGTGCTGTGGAGGCACCTCCCAGCAGGAGTGGGGTGCCCCGCCTGTCAGAGGGGGTCCTCCTGTGTATGCCTCAGTTTTGTTTCTGCAAGAACATAAAGTTGGGGAGTCCGGCAGATCCCGGGATCTGTCACGATCTGGTGAGATCCACTGATTAGTGTTCGTCACCTTGGGCTTGGGGGAACCCTGCCAATTCTGGCTGCAGCCCCCAGAGAAGCCCGTGTGTCCACTTCTTACCACAGGGCTGGGCCGAGGTGTGGGCCGTGACCCTTAACCAAGGTAGCAGCTTTCATCTGACCTTCTATTCGTTCAGGTGTAGGAAGCAACAGGCCTCAGCTTCTCCGGGTTCTCGGACCTGCTTCTCAGGGCGGGGGTTCCTCATCTTTATATCTGTGCAGGAAACAGCTCTCATAAAGGTGTAACAGTTGTTGGAAAAAACAAGGTTTCCATCGTGCCTTTATAAGTGATCCCTAAGGCGCTAGGGATTTGGCCATGCTGCTCTTGTCCAAGGACACACCTGTGGCCTCTGGTAACCCTCCTGAGATGCTCAGCGAGCCAGCAGCACCACTTCCGTGAGTGGTTCCCAGACGTTTTTGTCTGTAGAGCCCACCTGCGAGGGCTTGTGGACCTTCCCCACGGGCGGGCTGGTTTTAGCTCATGTACACTAGTTCAGTAACGTAAAATGTGCTTCACCTGACACGCAGTAGTAGACACGTTTAAAGGGTGAAGTAAATGAGGGAGGAGTCTTGGCATCACCCCACTTTCCCAGGGTCAGCGCTGCAGCCAGGGAACCCCAGGTTGTGACCCATCAGGCTTTGACTTCAGCCACATGGGGTTGTGTGTCTTTGGAGAATCCCGGATGTAACTGTTCATTCCAAACTAGTGATGTGCTTTTTAACTGGTGGGTTAGCTGTTGGATCAAGTGGTCACCTTGGTGTGCAGCACGCCTTCCTGCTGGGTCCCTCTCCACACCCCCTGGGGACACCCGAATATCCAGGGCAGACACGGGACACCTTCCAGCAAGACAGTACGTGGTGGTGAAACACAGATTTCTTTTTGCCTCTGTGTGATACTCCTAATATCATTCAGGCTGGCCCTGAACTCACTTGTGTAGCCTAGTCTAGCCTCAAACTCATGGTAATCCTCCTGCCTCAGCCTCCCCAGTGCTGGGATTACAGGTCTGTGCCACCACGCCCAGCTCTGTGAACTGCTCCCAAAGCATCTTCCTTGAAACCACCCTTGAGGCTGAGCCTCTGAAAATGAACTGAGTGTGCAGTTTAAAAAACCATTTGTAAGCCGCTGTTAGGCTGGGTAGCACCCAGATAATCGTGAGTCATTGAAATGGGCGTTAGGAAGGAGAATGGGGGATGTGGCTGGAAATCCCCTCTGCAGCCCAGGATTTGGGATTGTTTGGCTGCCTGGTCCAAGTTCTTTCTCTTTGTTCAAACTTAACTTCACCTGGACAGATGGGTGCACACCGGTGCAGCTAGCAGCCACGCCTGCCTCTGAGCTGGTGGCAGAACCACGCTAACGCAGTCGCTGCTTTGCTGCACGGAAATGGGAGGCGTCTGTGTCCTGTGACGCTCTCTCTCTCTCTCTGTCTCTCTCTGTCTCTCTCTCTCTGTCTCTCCTTCTCTCCCTCTCTCAGAACAGGGCGGGTGGCAGTCCGAGCTTGTCTTTACATTTTAATATATATTAAGTGGCCACTGCATCCTGGGGTCCCTTCAATTCTCTCCATGGTCTTTTAGGAAGAGCCAAAGAAGTGGAGGTGGAAAATGAAACTGTGGAGAATGTGGGAAAAAGAGCAATCTTGCAGAATGCCGAGCAAGAACAGCACAAGGAGGACCCGGTGCAGAACGGTGTGGGCGTGGAGGTGTCTCATCCTGCTGAGAACGCCGAGGGCCAGGAAGGCTCTGAAGACTTAGCAAATGCTGGATTCGAGGAGCAAGTTCAGAGCCCGCGTCCAAAGGACTGTGAAACTCCAGGGCAGGCTGGGTCCCAGGAAGTCACAGTCCTCTCGGCTGAGGTGGCCGGAGCACCCCTGGGGCAGCCCAAGTGTCCAGAGGATTTAGGTAGTGGAGCCCCGGGTCCTGTGCCTGGGCAGGACACTTGTAATGCTTCGGATGTCATAGAGCAAAGTGAAGAGCCTGAGGGAAGGCAGGACCAAGAAAACCAAGGTTTGAAAACGGATGTGGGAGAGATTGACCCAGAACCACGGGAGGGACCTGCTCCTGTGCAGGGACCCGAAGCTGAACCGGTGAGCGGTGCAGCTCCTGGGGGGCCGGGTGCAGGCCACACAGAGGAGCTAGAGGCAGGAGGAGCTGCCGTGGGGGCCCCTGAAAGTAGCCCTGAGACTCATCCAGTTGATGAGCTGGACTCCGGCACGGGGCACAGCTCGGAGAAGGAGCTCACTGAGCAGGAGGCAGCTGAGCCTGGGGAGGCCTCTGCTCAGAGCACAGAAGTAGGCAGGGAGGACAGCGTGGAGGAGGAGGGAGACGCAGGAACGAAGGACGAGAAACCAGTCCAGACAAAAGCGCAGACCATCCCTGGGGCTCCCACAGCCAAGAGCAGCCAAGAGGAAGCCCCGGGTCCCGGGAGGGCAGACACCGATCATGAACCCAGCGAGGGGAAGGGCACACAGCAGGCAGAGGCCTCGGAGTCATCCCAGAAGAAGTCAAAGAATAAGAAAAAGAAAAACAAGAAGAAAAAGTCACCCGTGCCCGTGGAAAGCCTTGAAGATGTCAAGAAAGAGCTGACCTATCAGAATGCAGACGGAGGCGCCATTCAGGAAGAGCAGGGACAGGCTGCCGACGGAAGACCGGCAGCAGACGCGCAAGAGGAGGTGACCGAAAACGCAGCGCAGAAAATCCTGGCAGGAAGTGGCCACCCTGCAGGTGGTCCTGCGGCTGAGTGGGATGGAAAACTGAGCCAGGAGGACGACGACGCGACCCCGGAGGGAGGGAGCGCGGGGGCTGCCGGGGACGCCGTGGATTGGGCAGGCGGTGCCGTTCAGTCCTTGGGCACTGACGCTAGCGAGACAGAGTCAGTGGAAGGTGTTACAAATGGTGGCGGCAGCGGCGACGAGCCAGCCGGTGTCACTCCAGAGGCGGAGAACGCAGATGGGACCAGCAGCTCCCGGCTGCAAAGCGGAAGCCCCTCCAGGGCCAGCGAGGAGGCCGGTCAGACAGGAAGCCCCGAGATGGGTGTGACACACGAACGGCAGAGTCAGACGGTCCAGGAAGCCGCAGACAGCCTCGGCCTAGAAAAGGGTGACTTGTCTGGGCCAACCGGGGAGCCGGGGGACTTGGGTGCAGAGAGCGAAGGCCACGAGAAAGGAGGGAACGGGAAGGGCAAAGGCAAAGAGGACTGCACCTTGTCCTAAGGCAGGCGGGCGGGCGGGCGGGCGTGGGGCGGGCTCCCAGGAGGACGCGGCACAGGGGGCCCCGGCCGCAGGCTGATCTGCTGTCCCCACCGGGGCGCTCCCAGGCTGTGCGGGCGCACTGCGGCGCGGTCACCGCCCGGCCCCTGCTACCCCACGTTACACCGCTACTTTTAGGTTCCTATTAAATCATCAAGACTCATCACCCAGAGTGAAAAGCACGTTTGTTTTCGGAGTGAGTTTGAAATGAGAGCATTCCAGGAGTGCAAACGACGTAAGCCTCCTCTGTCCACATTCCAGCCCGCGGCGACGGGTCTTAGCGTTGGCCTGGGCCCAGTGTGAATGTGGATACTCTTGACCAGATACATCAGCATCTAATGAGATGACCAAATAGCGTTCTTAGCTTTCTGCTTTATGAGGATAATGGATATTTAAACTAGTATGTCTCATTCAAATATATGTACTTCCATAGTTGATTTCAGTGTGTATGCTATAACCTGTATGGTGTTTTATTTAAAGGAGATAAATGGTCAAATAGCCTATAGGTCACTGAGTGATAAGATTTGCACTTTTAGGACAATGATTTATCATTTTAGGGATAACAAGTATCTGAAAGCACTAGAGAGGTCTTATTTGCCTTTACCTCATCAAAGTATTTTATTTCATACCGACTTTTGGATCTCATTCTCAATGATACCTGAATTTATTTTGTAAAAGATTTTGACTTCATACTGATTGTATACCAAATTCGTTTTATACAAAGAGTTTCAAAAATATTTTTTTTAAATGTTTTTCTAGAGTTGACATGTCGAAACTGCATTTCCTACTGTCGTATTTTGCTGTGGAGAATCACAATTTTTTAAACCTTGAAACTGCTACTCTTTGAATGTCTTGTTAGTCAAAAGAGCAATACAGAAGTTACTTATTCTTGTGGAAACTACTCATTAGCCTATAATCGGATATTTTAAATAACTGAATCACTTTCGTTATTTTGGTATAAATGTATTTGTTGTTTGTCAGTATATTGATTGGAAAATTCTTGTTTTAATCTGCAAAAGGAATATATTTTCTACATAAAAGAGCTTTAAAAATAATTGTAAAGTTAAATAGAAAGTAATGATAAGATATAAAATCATAAGAGAATGTACCTTGTGAGTACTGGTGACACTTGATGAGCTGATGATAATTCATGTTACTGTTACAAGAGATGATTGAGTGCAGAAAGACCAAACCTCAGGAGACTCTGAGGCAAACCAAAGTGTCCGAGAACTGAAATAAAAGCATTTTGTAACTTCACAAGTCTGCCTCCTGTCTGTGGGCTCCTTGACCTCTGACCCTGCCCCGTGTCAGTGTCCCCTCCCAGCGGCGTCCCCTCCGTGTGAACTCCCAGGAAGGGCCATTCCAGAAGCCCCCTCGGCGACACATGGAGTCTGCTCCCCACGGCAGCTCTGTCTGTTTTCGGGTGACCTCCTGTGCCCCCTGGGTCCCTGGGTGCCGCCCCCGCTGACAGGTCTCTGTTCTGCTGCCCACCTTAAGTGCTTCACTGCTGCGGGGTCCCACAGAGGAGGAGGATGAATGACTCGTCCTCTCGGGTTGGGCTGTGGGAGCAGCAAACCAGGGGGCTGCTGGCGGCCAGGCCAGGGCCCCTCAGGGCTCTGGTGGGTGTGCATGTCGGGGAGCAGCTGCGTGCCCCCTTCCAGAGGCCTCACAGGAAGCGATCCAACAACCAGCGCCCCCTCTTAGTTCTCTGCTGCCCCTCCGTGTGAGGTCCTCACGCGCAGCAGGCACTCAGCAAGCCCGTGGCGAGCACCATGCTGGGGACCTGAGGCCGGGGCCCTGCTGTCTGGTGGGGAGCATGCGGCTGAGAGTCAGGAGGGAGCGAGAAAGAAGGAACAACGGTGTCAGGACAGGCGCAGTGCTTCTTGACTTCCGTTTGGTGGTGGTGGTTTTGAGACCGGCTCTACCTGGGTAGTTCAAGCTCCCTTGAACTCACTACTGTGTAGCCCGGGCTGGCCTCAAACTCGCAGCAATCCCCCTGCCTCAGCCTCCCGAGTGCTGGGATTACAGGCGTGCACCATCTCGCTGGGCTTCATCTCCTGACAGTTCAAGAGCCGTCCTGTGAACGAGCATCAGTTACATGGCTCTGTGTGCAGTGTGACAGCACCGCAGCCCGGCATGGTAGCCAAGTGTCACAGAAACCGTGAGCATACGTGTCCTTGGTGTATCAGGACCCTGGAACGCTACCTCGAGGGACCAGGAGGGCTTGGGTTCCCGTGTGGCACCTACAGGCCCCTTCTGAGGGAGACCACAGCGTGCAAGGAGCAGCCAGGGCCACTGAGGCACTCGACCACAACAGAAAGGCCCGTCCCGAATGTCTGTCCAGGTCCCTGGGAAAGGGAAGTGTGCATGTGTGTGTGCGTGCGCGTGTATGTGATCAGAATACCTGCTTTCAGTGTGATGACGGTGTGTGTATAGAAAACTTGGTTTTTGGGAGGAAGACCCTTTTTCTGTTTGTCCTCCCCCTGTACTGCGTTCGGCGTACGGTTTATGGTTTTCGGTTTTTATCTTCACTTGCCCACGTTTGCAGCGTGAGCCGACCCCACTCCTCGTGGGGAGCTGCGTTCTCTGTACGCCCTCTCCCACCCCTCCCTCTGAGACCCTCCGTCCCTTCTGTCTTTCCTCACTTTGCTGTGTACACTTGGGGTTTCAGAGTCTCTCGGGGGGAAGGGCTGGTGGCTGATGTGGGCACCCGTCTCACCTCCACTGACCCCTTGGGCCCTGCAGACAGAGGAAAGAGGTGGCTGAGGTACGGCAGCAGGACCTCGGGAGGACAGGCTGACCCGGGATGCCCAGCGCCCCCCAGGACGTCCTTGCGCCTGGGGCCCTGAGGACTGAGTGAGCATCACCTCGCGAGTGTGTGGCTCTGAGCCGCCCTGCACCTCCGGGCCTGCCTTTCAGGGTTGCGAGAAGGCAGGGTCTGGGGAGCGCAGTTAGAAAGCCTGCGCTTGCTGACTGTGGCTGCCGCCCACCTCGAGCCGCCCCCGCACTGGTGAGCTTGGGGGTGCAGGCTGGCCAGAGCAGGGGCTCAGAGCCTCCCGGCACCGGGGAGTGTGGCCTCCCCAAGAATTTGCTAGAAGGCCAGAGTTCTCTGTTTACCATATCATGGTTCTCCAAATCATATGCCAGAAAGTTCCCTAGAATTTAAGTTATAAGAAACAGATTTTTAAATGTCATTAGAATACCTTCACTAGCCAACAGATACCAACTTCCCAGTATAAAAGACTGTTGTCCCATGTTCACTACTCTTGTTACGTGTCACGCTGTCAGTGACGCGACTGTGTGCCTGCGGGTTAGACTCTCTAATCTTACAGCCGTGAAAAGCAGTCCTCTTACTTTCTCCATGTCAAAGAACTTGCTTCTGCCTTGTTTTCCATTTTCTGAAAGCTAGTTTGTGTTTTCCTCTTCAAGTCTGTTTTAAAATTCATCTTCTTTAAAAGTTCCACTTCTCCCTACTTATTCATATTCTTACCGTAAGACTACAGGTCAGATTACTCCCCCCCGCCAGCTCTGCTATTATATTTTAACATTTATTTTCTATTATTTTCCTAGCATATTTGAAGTCTTCTAAGAGAAGAAATAAGAAAGGTTACAATAGCTAGAGACATGAGCTTTAAGATCATGTTCTGCTGTATTCAGTGTTTCTTATTAATGCCTGGAGTCCTTCTATATATGAGTACAACATGTAGACAGTTAAAAGTGATGCTGGGTAAAAGACCTAGGTTTATTACCCCCTTCCCCATTTGGGGTGTGTGTGTGTGTGTGCGTGTGTATGTATGTGCACGCGTGCACACACGTGCTTCAGTGCTGGGTGGGCTTTCAGAAGTAAAAGAATGCGTGCAAACTGAATTTATGTCATATTATGCTTTAAGATTTTTCTGCTGTCTTACTTTGTTATACTGCGCCTTTCAAAATCACAACTCGGGGTCTGTGGAAAAACAATTCGAGAAATCATGTAACTTGGATCAGGATGCGGCTGGATGATTTCTAAAGTAAGAACAAGGATGGATTTTCTGAGTCACTTTCCAGGTTAATTATTTACTCTCTGAAGAACTTGGAGCTCAGAGGTCCCTCGGGAATCAGCCCTGGGCCAGGAGCCAGGGACCCCCTTGTGGTCGGGGCGCCCCTGAGGCTGGGCTGTGAGGCCTTAAGGAAGTCACCTACTCCCTGGGAAGAGGCAGGTGCAGCGACAGCCGCCCAGCGGGTCCTGACTGGCACGAAGCTGCTGGGACGGTGCCTGCCCGTGTGGGGGGCTGCGTGGGGGTGCCTCAGCCTCCCACTCACTGTCGTCCTTAACTTGCCTTTAAACTGGTGTAAACCGTCCTCAGGCCTGGGTTCCCCCTCCGAATCTAAAGACGGTAGCGCTTGCTGTTCCCTCCAATACATAGATGTTTATGTACAAGGTGTCATTGAAAAACAGGATGCATGTTCGATTTTTTCTAACGTGTTACAATAAGACACAGTGCCACAAATCCCCCTTAAAGTCTTCCCCTTTCTGCAAACACCTTTATCCCATCATTCTCGCAGTTCTCTGAAGCTGCCCTGGAAGTCCTCTTTCCTAAGTATCTTCAGTTGCACGGCGATGGCTGCCTCCATGTCCGGAACTGATTCAAAACGTTCACGTTTCAAGGTCTTTTTAACTTTGGGGAAGAGCCAGCAGTCCCGTGGCGCCAGGTTCAGTGAATCCGGTGGAGAGGACGCTAATGTTTTTAGGAACGTGCCTTTCCTTTGGATGGCACCTGGCAGTGGCGTTCACTGTATTTTTGATCATGCCTTGTTGAAGCCACTCAGGAAAGAGGACTTCCAGAACGGCATGAGAAGTGCTCAGAACGGTGGGAAGCGTGTGTTGGAAGCACGGGGCTGTATTTTGAGGGAGGCTGATGACCGTGTGTCTTTTACTGTATTAGTGTAGACATTCACCGGATATTTCGATCACCCCGTGTGTCTGCACCCTTATTTGCCTGGGGTGGGAGGAGTTTCGGGAAACAAAGCAGCCACCTCACTTTGCTTTCCAAGAATGGCAGCTTTGGGTAACTAGGTTAGCACACGCATAGTCCATAGAATTGCGATTTGTAAGCGTGTGGTCAAAACCCTGACACCAGTGAGTCTATGAGAGAAACGGAAAAGCACGCCTGGGTATAAACTGAGAAAGGAAAGCTATTTAAGTGTTGGTGCTAGCCAGGCATGGTGGCACAGGCCTGTAATCCCAGCACTCCGGGAGGCTGAGGCAGGAGGATCACAAGTTCGAGCCCAGCCCCGGACTAGGGTGGTAGCTCAGTCGGGGGCACTGGGTAAAATCCTCAGTGCTGCAGAAGGAACAGAGAAAAGGCCAGGGCTCCTGCACCCCGGCTCTCGGCGTGACTGTGCCCCGCTAACGACGTTAAACCGTGAAGCCTGTTGAGCTCTTGTGTTGCAGTGTGGTCTGCCTAGCGTTCTTGCATGCTAACTAGTAGAAGATTAGCTGTTTGCATGAGCCGGAAGTCGCTCCCGAGGAAGCATGTAGGGCAGGCTGGCCCCCGCTGCCTGGCCTCCCGTCCTGTCTGTGGCCTCATTCACCATGGTACGTGTGTAACTACCTTCATCGTTCATTTCACTAACCCCGACGCGCCTCCCCGGGTTAGCGAGGGCCGACCGTGCCGCGCGCATCCACCCCAACCTGTATCTTTCTCATTTCTTCAGACATTAGGTTGAAAAAGCTGATTGATGAACGGGAGTGCTTATTGGAACAGGTAACAATTTTTTATTACTCTTGGAGTTCTTTTTTGCGGGGGGTGAGACAGGGTTCTCACTACATATCCAGACTGAACTTAAACTCACTGTGTAGTGCAGGCTGACCTTGAATGTGTAGCAATCCTCCTGCCTCAGCCTCCCAAGTGCTGGGATTGTAGCCATTCAACACCACACTCAGCTTTTTCTGAGTTCTGGAGCAGAACACCTGAAACGGTGAACCTTCCCATTCTTCCTGCTGACTCTGAAAGCTCCTAACTACATCACATCTGGAAAAAAATATCCTTAAGCCCATCAGTGCTGTGTCCAAATAGAACCTCGGCAGTCCGTGAGGTTTAGCGAGGACATCCACAAGACTCAAGGCCTTGGGACTGAATTTCGTACACAGGAGCTGCCACATAAACTAAATATGCCTGCGGCACCCGAGGTGATCCATGAGAGGCCAGGATGGGCCTGGGTCACCCCCAGCGCCTCACCTGAGTGACCACAGCCTCAGCCATCAGCTCCGCCCAGCAGGCGTTGGTACAGCTGATCAGAGCTGTTTCAGTGGTGATTCATCCTCACTGCTCTGACCTCAAGAAATACTAAACAGCTGTTCTATTTGATCTTTCTTATATGCAGGGTAGCTATTAAATTATTCCACAGCCACTTCCTAAGGAAATTCGGTTCCTCTGATTTCCCCTTCTAAGCCTGATCAGATGGATTTGCCTTGCTTTTCACAGTTCTGTTGGACAGTCTTTCCAATCAGACGCAGCACTGAAGGGGTGAAGGGAGCCTCTCAAAGGTCCATTTTAAAACCATCTCCAGGCCGAGGGCATGCCTCAGGGGTAGGGCACTTGCCCAGCAGGTAGGAGGCTCAGGGTTTGATCCCCACGCCGCTAAAAATAAAAATAAAGTATGTTTTGTTAGAACATACTAGCTGTAGTTCTGTACTTGTTTCGAGTGAGAAAGCCACAGTTTGGGGCAGCGGGGAGGTGATCGCAGTTCTGCACCCCGAAAGCTCCGGGCCGCCCTTTCTCTGTTTGTGAATGAAGCCCCGGTCCATGGCAGGCCGACTCGACAATGCTTAGTAAACATTTCAGATATTTGGCGTAGTGTCTCCTCCTGAGTCCCAGAGGAATTTCAAGTTTAGAAATAACTTGTCGCTGGGCATGGTGGCACATGCCTATAATCCTAGCACTTGGGAAGCTGAGGCAGGCGTATCGCTGTGGAGGCCAGCCTGAGCTACAACGTGAGTTCAAAACCTGTCTGAACTGCACAGTGAGACCCTGTCTCAAAAAGAAAAAAGAAAAGAAAAAAAAGGAAATAACTTGTCATGAGGCGTGGTGGCACACAGAGGCTGAGGGGGAAGGATCAGGAGTTCAAGGCCAGGCCGAACAACTTAGTGAGATCCTGTCTCAAAATTAAAAAAAAAAAAAAATTTTTTTTTTTTTTTGGTACCAGGGATCAAACTTAGGACCTCGTGCTTGCCAGGCAGGTGCTTAATGCCGCTGAGCTAAATCCCTGGCCTCAAAATAAAATTTAAAAGGGAAGGCATGTTGGGGATATAGCTTGCCTAGCATGCTCCGGGTCCTGGTTCACCACTTAGCACTGCAAAAATAGAAAGCAAAGGAAGGGAAAGAGGGAGGGAGGAAGGACTTTCACCCCAAAGCCCAATACTGTAAAAACATTTCATTCATCACACTGCCTACCATCAGAGGAGTCCTCATCAGCAGGTTTTTAATTTGGGGTCTGGGCCATCACAGAGCCCCTCTGGTGGCAGGCAGATATGGATTGTAACCTTTTACTACACTCCTCTCCTTCGTGCTCCTACCACCCAGCTCCCCGGCCCCTTGGGGACACCCTCAGGAACCGCATAGCAGCGGCCCATTTTACAGCCCTCCCTTTGGGTGCGCTCTGGGCTCAACTTTCCAGTCTCCTTTGGGAAGGAGAAACTGACAGACCTTTCCGGTGGTGTTTTCAGATTAAGAAACTCAAAGGGCAGCTGGAGGTAAGACAGAAGACCAGCAAGCTCGACAGCCCAAGGGCCAAGGAGGACGCCGTGGAGAACGGGACGGACATGCACGTCCTGGACCTGCAGCGTAAGCGTCAGTTCTGGGGCAGGAGCCCGCTCTGGGCCCCAGGCCGTGTGGATGCTGTCACGGCGGAGGAGGCCCCACAGTTCCCTGCAGCCCCCCGGGAGCCCCCAGAAACCAAAGCTCAGAGGCGTTTCTCTGCAGGCCGGCCGCGGGAGGGCAGGTGATAGGGCAAGGGTGTCCCTCGCCACGGCAGGGGACAGCGCCAGCGTCCCAGAGTGCGCCTGAGCCCCGAGAGAAGCCACACTGCGGTCTCTGACCTGCTTGTTTACATGGAAAAACGGAGAAGCATTTTTATGCCAGTAAATCAGAAACAGGCTCAAAGGAGGTGAAACGGTGCCCATTCTCCACCCGCGCACCATCCCCGCGTTCCTTTGTCCTCTGGGCCAAGCCTGGGGCCCTGCCCTCACGACACTCACATCGCAGGCTCCTGGTGCCCTGGCTCTGGGACACTGCCGTGGGCCACAGGCCAGAACTCACGCATTCGCGAGACAATGAGGAAGGGCGTGGTTGCCGGGAGCTGTTATTTTAACATTTTCAAAGCCCAAGAACATAACGAATTTTCCTTCTCCCTCGACCTTTAGGAGATGCCAACAGACAGATCAGCGACCTCAAATTTAAACTCGCAAAGTCTGAACAAGAGATAACTGCACTAGAACAAAATGTACGTGTGCGCCTTTGTAAGCAACGCTGGGCAGCGAAACTGTTGATACACGGGCAGCTCTGATTGCTAGAAATAGCACCTCAGAGGCTGAGGCTGAAAAGCAGCAGAGGCTTTTAGAACCAAAAAAGGTCTTGAGGGGCACAGCTGGAAGCAGCCGGCGTCTTGGGATTGAGCAGAGAGGGCGTGTAGAGGAGGAAAGCACTGTCAGGACTTGGGTTGTTATGACAGATGCTGACCTTATAGAGTGGCACTTGGGAGGCTGAGGCAGGAGGATCATTGGGAACTCGAGACCAGCCTGGGCTACAAAGTAAGCCCAAGGCCAGCCTGGACTGCATAGTGAGACCCTGTCTCAAAAAGACAAAAAAAAAAAAAAAAAAAACAGAGTGAGGCTTCGTTGTAGACAATAACTGATGTGGTTTGGGAGTTTCTAAAATTTTGTTCCTTAAAAATAATTCAGCTGATTAAACAGGCATTGTGCTTGAACATCCCTCTGCCTCAGACTTTCAGACCTTCCTGCCAACCAGGCCTGTTCTGCCTGGTGTCTGGACTTGGGGCGCTGCACCCCCACACGTTGGGCCCACAGCAATCTGTCCTATCCTGCGAAAGGGGGAAACGGGCCCCTTCCACCCTCAGTTGTGGGTATACGTGGCTGGAACTTGGGGAGTTTTTGTAAAGACAAAAATGGATAGCACCCTTAGATCCTGCTACCGATCCCGACAGCATAGGAGCCCAGCTTCCCCCACCGCTGGTCTGGCTGGAACTTCTCCTGGGATCCCCACCCAAAGCCCACTTCGTTTCCTCTCACCTGTCCGTTGCTGCCTCCCCCTTACCAGCCCTGGGTCCTGGTAGGACCTTTGCCTTGCCGTCTCTGTCTGCCTCCACGTACCCAGTCCAGCAGGACAGTCCCGCAGAGGGGACAGTGGAAATGGAGGCCAGGAAAGCTCCACCCTATGCACAAGGGCCAGAGAACAGAGCAGTCCCCACTGGGGTCAGGCCGGGTCCCTGGGGGGACGCGTGGAAAGTGTGCTTGGCCAGAGCCTGCCTGCTATCCGAAAGCTGTCTGGCAACCATCATGCTGTATTCCCATTTTATTAAGCCTTGCCTTCGGATCTGGACTGTAATACAGCAGCTGGAGAAAGCAAGCAGGCCTATAATTCACACTGCTGGCTTTTCCCTCCCTTTAGGTAATAAGGTTAGAGAGCCAAGTGTCGCGTTATAAATCAGCCGCCGAAAACGCAGAAAAAATAGAAGATGAACTTAAGGCGGAAAAACGAAAACTCCAAAGAGAGGTAAGTCTCCAGGGCTGTTTCTAGGAGAGGAGTGGGTGGCGACTGCCCCTTTGGCTGGGATTAGCCGCAAGGATTTACTTGGTTAAATCTGCGCAGGGGCTGAGATCGCAGCTCCAGCCCCGCCGCTCTCGAGGGCTGGCGTCCTAACCTCGCCCGTAGCTCAGCCGTCAGGAGCCCCAGGCTGGCACCATCGCCCTCAAACGGGAAGTTACTTAATGAGACAGAGGAACGGGCAGGCTCTCCGCGCCCCCAGGCCACTAGTCATGCTTCCATCCTGCCTCTAGAAATTGCACATTTTACCTTCCCGAAGACATTGGGCAGAATTGCTCATTAGCACCGGCCGGGCACAGGTGTGCACACTGGGTGTGGCCGTGTGTAACCGAGCCCTTGGGTCTTTAAATAGAGTTCTGCTCCTGGCAGCTGCTACACCGGCCTTCCCTTCCTCTTCCTCGAGTGTGTGGTGCTGTGTGAGCTCGTGCTTGGCTTTACTTGGGGCTCCTCAGGGGATACGTCCTGCCCGAGGGCTTGCTCTGCCCCTGCTGAGATGCCAGCAGGGGCGTCTTCCACCTCTGGACCCCTGCTTGGGGTTGCCGGTGGGGGAAACGGAGCCATGGGCTGTATACTCATGCTTCACGTCTCTGCGTCTGTGTGGCTACAGGGCCCGACCTGTCCCCTGCCCTGCTGACCTAGGAACTCCAGCTCACGCGGCTGCGGCCCAGCCCTGGCTCTGTGACGAGCGTGGGCCTGGCCTTCCTGCGTCAGGCTCAGCTCCTGTGTATCCTGTTTGTTTGCCTCACTTACCAAGAGCCTGCCACGTCTGGGCTCCGGTGGTTCCTGAGGGGAAAGGGTCAGGGTCCCCGCGTCCTCAGGATGCCGGAACCATGGGCCCAACGCACACGAGGAGGGCACTCCAGGGTCCCAGGGGTTCCGAGCTGCGACTGCAGTTGTCAGTGGTGGAGATCTTGGCCGTGCAGGGCCCCAGGTGTTTTGGGGGGAACCCGTTCCTCTCTGCTCACAGCCTCTCCTCCTCGTTTCCAGCTTCGCTCGGCACTGGATAAAACAGAAGAGCTCGAGGTGAGCAACGGCCACTTGGTGAAGCGTCTGGAAAAGATGAAGGCCAACCGGAGTGCGCTGTTGTCCCAGCAGTAGGCAGCTGCCTGGCGACCGGAGAGCAGGGTTGGGGGCGCCGCCTCTCCCCTGCCCCCGGCAGAACAGCGCCAGGGCCATGGCATTCAGGGCTCCCGCGCTCACCCAGGGAGCCCAGCAGCCCCCAGAAGCCTCCGGGCCGCCAGGTTTCTCCTAAGCACACGGGGCCTCCTGCCGCTGACTGGCGCACAGCAGCCTCCCGGCCGCCACCTGTGATCAAAGGCAGCGTGCAGAGGGACACGAGTTCTCGTCCCCGAGTCTTCTGAACGTCCGGGAAGCACAGCGCCTGGACCTCCTTCGGTGGCAGAACCTGCAATCTGAGCGACCTCCGTAGTATCTCTTACTCTGCGCTTTTCATACACAAAACACTGTGGAACCACAAGCCATTACCAAGCGGAACTCTCACTGCAAACGAGAGGACGGTGTAGGCGACAAAGTGACCTTAAGAAGACTCTTACCAGGCAACAGACAGAGCTTTTCTAAGGGGTTTCCTGCAGCAGTTCAATCACAAGAATACTTCCTTCCAGGGTAATCGGGCAATAGCTTCACTGAAAAATGACAGCTTTTCATTTGCATTATTTAATCCTTATATTTGGAATCGAAGTTGTTAACTTCTTTTAAAGAATGTGCTATTAGGAAAATAAAAATGAAATGGTGAAAGACTTGAACATTGTGGTTTTAATTTTTTTCTCATGAGAAAGATCTTTTAGCCGGGCATGGTGGCGCACGCCTTTAATCCCAGCACTCGGGAGGCTGAGGTAGGAGGAGCATTGTGAGTTCGAGGCCGGCTTGGGCTACAACACAAGCACAAGGCCAGCCTGAGCTACATAGTGTGACCCTGCCTCAAAACACTAGGGCTAGAGCCGGGCGTGGTGGTGCACGCCTTTAATCCCAGCACTCGGGAGGCTGAGGTAGGCGGAGCGTTGCGAGTTTGAGGCCGGCTTAGGCTACAACTCGAGCGCAAGGCCGGCCTGAGCTACCGGCCTGAGCTACATAGTGCGACCCTGCCTCAAAAAAAACCAGGGCCGCGAGTTTGGCTCAGTGCCTTAAGCGCCTGCCCTGGCAGGCGCGAGGTTGTGAGTTCAATCCCCGGTGCCGCAAAAAAAGAAAAAAAAAAACACTAGGACTGGGAGTTTGGCTCAGTGGCTTAAGTGCCTACCTGCCTGCCTGGTAGGTCTGAGGTTGTGAGTTCAATCCCCGGTGCTGCAAAAAAAAAGGAAAAAAAAGATCTTTTAGTGATTTCATAGTTATCATTTCTGTATATCTAAGATTACGATTTTATTTTATGTTATTTATTTATTTATTTATTTTTGGTACCAGGGATCAAACTCACAACCTCGCACCTGCCAGGCAGGCACTTACACCACTGAGCTAAATCCCTGGCCCTATTTTCTTTTTTTAAGCATGTCAGGTCAACTTATTTTTCTTTCCCGTTCAGGAAAAAAAGGTATGTTCACAGAATCAGTGCACTTGGGGTAATCGTAAACTGAAGGGGTAGGAGTGCCAGCCTAGACTACGTAGGAAAGCCGTCTTGATGACAGCAGGATAAATAAATACATAAAAACAAACGCTTCTACTCCAGGAAAGAGAGCAAAACAGTCAGCCCCTAGGCAGCAGTAAGATGTCAGGTGACGAACAGAGCTCTGAGGAAAGGGAACTGGGAGTGGGGACAAGGACCAGCCAGTGTGTGTGTGGCCAGGGTGGGGAGGTGGCCTCTCCGCAGTCCCCTGAGGGGTGGTGTCGCAGAGACGGACGTCTGCACTGGGAGCCGGGAGAGAAAATCCCTGGCCGGGCTGCACCCCAGGGTCCGCAGCAGCAATGAAGAAGCCGTGTATGTAATGAACAATTTTCTAGTAGTTATGCTTTAAAAATTAGCAGGTAGAATTCATTTTAAAATTTTATTTAACTCAATATATCCAAATTATTTCATCAAGTAATAAACATTTTAAATTGTTGACACATTTTACATTGTAGCTAGTTTTTCCCTGTTCCCCTCCCCTCCCTTCCCCTGCCTTTCCCCTCCTGACTCACGAGAGCTTTCGCTGTCGTCGGGGCTGGTAAGGAGATAGAATAGATTTAATATAGGACACATAGTTTATAGGATTATTTTATAACTCACTCAAAAAATCATGCAGAAGAGAACAAGAGATCTGTTCACATACAAGAGACCCCAAGAAGCCAGCTGAGGGCCTGGATCCTATGGCAATGTCCTCCACGAGTCCAGCTGGAGGCCTTGAGCCCATGACAATGACCCATGCGGGTCTATTTCACGGATCTGTGCTGGGAAGGCCCCAAGGTCAGTGGTGGAAGCTAGAAAGTCTGAGCCAGCAGGGCGAAGGATCTGTGCCAGTGGGGTGAGGGGTCTGCACTGGAGCCAGAAAGTGATGCTCAAGGTAAGGACCAGGGCTCCCCCAAAGAAAACCGTAGCCATCCTCAGCGACAGCGAGGACGATGAGAACAGTCAAGTTCATATCAGGAAAGTCGGCGAGACGAGATTCTCCAGGAGAATCACCAGCACCATCTTCCCCTCCAGCTCTCCTTCTATGCGGTTGGGAACAATCCTCAGGTGGGCCTTCTCTGCCCAGCACCACGCTGACTCAGTTCAGCAGGGCGTCACAAGTGGCCCATTAGCTCACCCACCACAGCTTTTTTTTCCATTATAGCGAATTTTCAAATCCAGTATATATTTTATATTCACAGCACATGTAAGTGTGAATGCTGTTTTTGTGAGTAGATAACCTGTGTTGAGATTTCATAAAATTTGCAGTCGAAAACATGGATTCACATATGTGAGTTGTTCCAGACACAGTCACGAGTTTTCCAATAACTAAACTAAATTTTTTAGAAAACCACTTTCTTTCAATAATGGTACCCAGGTTGATTAAAAACAAAAACAAAAACAAAACTGGTTCCTCTTCTTTGGAAGAACCAAATTGATTTTAAAGTAAAAACATATCAGTTTCAGAATGACATTCCAAGGAAGTAAATTCATGACCTCTTAGGCCAGCTCAGGGTTATTAACAGCAGGTTCAGTTGGCACAGACCGAAAAGCAGCTCTCTTGGCCACTGTCACTGAAGCGTTCTTCAAATTTTCTTGTAGATTTTTGCAACTGATTTCCGTAACTGTTGACTGTAATTAAAATCCTGCACATATCGATGCCTGTATTTAAATCATCACTGTAGGGCCAGGGATATAGCTCAGTGGCATAAGCGCTCGCCTGGCAAGTGCAAAAAGACCAGTCTGGATAAATCATCCCTGTAATTTTGGAAAGTCTCCATGTCCACATCAGTCCTCTACCTATGCAGACAGATCACCTACAAGCAGCTTCTTAGATCTTCAAATTTAGTTCCTTTGTATATAACTACATGGGAAAACATAAATCACACAGCCAGCACTGTACTGAGTTATGGAGTGTTCAGCAAGCCCTCCTGTTTTAAGATCCTGAAGTTAACAGAAATGGAATCTTCGTAAAACTCTCATGACTCCATTGATGAGGGCTGGCGAAGAACACAAGATTGGGGGATTGGTCTTAGGCTCCCGCAGCCCCATAAACCGGTGCCTCATGGCCTGAGAGATTTTAACAGCTGTACCCATGACCGGCTTTATGGATGGCTCCAGAAAACAGCACAGGTATTTTCAGTACGTGTCACACAGTGAAAGGGAGCAACACGGGGGACATCAATCTTGCCTTTCTAATGCCAAGATTTGGCATTTGGTCCAGCATATTTGGGGCACCACTGATCCCGAGAGAAACTAAGGCTTTCCTGTCTGAGTTAGCAGATCTGGTTTTCCGCAGTAGCAGGGATAGAGCCCGGCCTTCCCACTGAGCCACTCCCCCAGCTCTTAGGTATTTTTTTAAATTCTGAGACAAGATCTCAGTAAGATGTCCAGGATGGGCTTGAATTTGTGATCCTTTTGCCTCAGCCTCCCAGAGTGCTAGAGTTATAGCTGTGTACCACAGGCTCAACTGGAAGACACAATCTTTTAAAACTTCATTTTGGGAGTGACACACTTCTGACGTTCAGGGCTCCATGGTGGTAGGGATTAGCTCCATTTCTTTTTTCTTCTTCTTTTTTTAATCTTTGTTTTTGGAGACAGGGTGTCTATGTAGGCTGGGCAATCCTCCTGCCTCAGCCTCCTGAGTGCTGGGAGTGCAGGTGAGTATCATAGTTCTGTTATTTTCTTTCTTGTCTTTTTTTGTTTGTTTGTTTGTTCTATTTGTTTCAATTTTTTGAGACAGGTCTCACTATGTAGTTCAGGCTGGCCTTGAACTCACTATGTAGCCCAGCCTGGCCTCAAATTCAGCGATCCTCCTGCCTCAGCATCCTGAGTGCTGGGATGACAGGTGCACACCACCATGCCTGGCCAAGGGTCCATTTTTTGAAAGGAGGAGTGTTAATTGGGACATGTTTTTTAAGCTACCACACTATGTATTTACTGAATATCTCTCCTAATATTCTCCATTTTTATTATCTTAAAAATATTTTTGCAGTGCTGGGGATGTAACCTAGCATCTTTAAACATTTTATTTTTCAGACTGCTATGTAGTTCAAGCTGGCCATGAATTCGTGGCGATCCTCCTGCTTCTGCCTCCCGAGTGCTGGAATTACAGGTGTGCACCACTGTTATGGTTTATACATTGTGCCAACTTGAGAAGTTGAAGCTTAATTAAGTAACTCAGCAGCTCTACATCCTGGGGTGTAGAGCACAAGCAGATACCTGTTCATTGTGTCAATTTGAGAAGGTCAGAAGTTTAACTGAGAGACTCAGCAGGGAGCCAGGGTTCTTTGTAAATATCCTCATCCTGTGCAAAGGGAGGCAAGGATATTTGTGAAGCTACACCCACCCTGGAGGGAGGGGGTGTCCTGTGTACAATAAAAGGGAGGAGAAGAGGCTTGCACTGGCCCCCTTTTACTCTGACTGCTTTTGCTTGGCTGCTGCCTTGAAGTGCTGTCCCAGTGCCATGCCACCTGGCCTTGGAGCCAACTGATTATGGACTGAAACCTCCAAACACTGTAAGCTAAATAAACCTTTCCTTCCCTAATTTTGGGCGTCAGGTATTTTGTCTCAGCAACAAGTGAAAAGTAAGACACCCACCAACCCTGATCACTGTGCAGCTGCTCTTCACCGGAGCCCACACATTCCTCCCCACTGCCCTCTCCTCTGCCCCGTCCGGGCTGCCTCTGTCTCTGCCTGGTTCTCCCTCAGCCACCTGTCTCTCTTTAAAATCTAAAACTATTCATACTTGTTTTGGAACCAGAAAACTCATTTCATGACTGTTCAAATGAACCGGAGCATTTCAGTGTCATTCCTGAAGATGATTTAGCAGGTACCACCGTGGGAAACATTAGGATGAATATGTTCTAACAAACAGCACAAAGGAAAGCTACCCTCAGTGAGACCATCTGCTGACACCGCCCAGGGTCCCCACAAAGGAAGCCTCCGGGGTGCAGTCGAGCTGACCCCTGCCCCAGACACCTTCCCAGGCCCTGCTGCAAAACCCCACTGCCTTGAGGACCCAGGTCCCATGGGCGAGTGTGGTCCGGGTGCGCATCGTGTGGCACCCACATCACCAACCAAGATGTCGCTGCTGCCCGGAATGTTCCGTGAGGCTCCAGGCCGCAGAGAGCAGGAAGGAGCCCTCCAGTGCCACAGCTCTGCAGCCGTCCCAAGCTGTGTCCTTTCATCAGCCACCACTGCGGGCAGAGCCCCAGCAACCACAGCCCTGGACGGGCCCTCGGAATGAACTGGGTTTTCCAGCGGCACGGACATGGGGTGCCCAGGACACCTGTCCCTCACTCCCGTCAGGGCTGAATTGGAAAAGCTGGGCAAGCAGCCCTGTGGACTGAGACGAGGAGGGGCGCACAGCCGGCACTTTCCTCAACTCTCCCACCTGACTGCAGGCTGCGACCACAACTTTATCCAAAAAAAAAAAAAAAGCCTGGTCAGGCCTGGTGGCTCATGCCTGCAATCCCAGCACTTGGGAGGCTAAGGCAGGAGGACTGCCACAAGTTCAAGTCCAGCGTGGATTACATTGTAAGTTCAAGGACAGCCAGAACTACATAGGGAGACTGTCCCCAAACAACAAAAACCTTCTCCAACCTGCAGGCAAGCCTTGCGCCTTCCCTCACGGAGCAGATTCTAAATGTCAGAATAGGGTCATTGAAATGAAAACTACCTGGATATTTCAGGAAGAGGCAGTCATTCCTAGGATGATGAAATTCTTTCCAAAGTAAAATATTAGAAGAACATAAGGGTTTTCGCGGGGGAACGGGGAGGGGGCAGGGGTCTTTCTACTGAGCACTAAGCATCTAGAATACAACAGAGTTTAGAACTGTGCCACTGTGCTAAATCCTTTCCAGACCTGTACTAGTTTTGATTTGAAGCAGGTTTTTTTTTTTAAATCAAAATTAGTGCAAAAACGAATCCACTGAAGAAAACCCCCGATTTAAACACAGGGTCCGTCGCAGTGAGCACTGTGGAGCCCTTCTAAGCGGGTGGGGGCACTGGAGCACTCATGTGGACTCCCCCGTCTCGGCTTTCTTTGCTGAATTCTGACTTTTCTAAGGCTTGCGTCACATGGAGCTCTGGCCCCCAGGGAGGCAGCCGGCTCCTGGCTTCTCCTTCCTTTCGCTTCTGTGCAGTGCTGGGGGTTCGCCCCAGGGCCGTCGCACTGAGCCACAACCCAGCCCCTTTTCCAATTATTTCTATTTTGAGATAAGGTCTAGCTAAGGCTTCCAGGTTGGACTTGAACTTGCGACCCTCTGCTTCCGCCTCCCCATAGCTGGATGACGTGCGCTCTACCCAGCCGGCTCCGCAACATCATCCCTCGGCTTCGGAGCGCAGCCGCCCACCAGCCTCGAAGCAAGCGCGTCGAGCCAGCTGGCTTCCCCTGCCAGATCGCCCAATCCGAACCGCGGCCTCCTTCCCGCGCTCTCGCTCGCCACACCAGGCCAATCACCGTGCCGCCCCGTCACGCCGACCAATAACAGTGCGCCTCACCCAGCGGTGGGCGGGTTGCCGGCGACCGTTACCCGACGGGCACCGCGGCTGCCCTGCGACCGCGCTGGCTCGGAGGCTGAGGCGTTGAGTGGGTGCCAGGCTCGTGGCGCCGGGGACGACGGCCCTGCTGCGAGGTGCGACGGCGTGGGTGCGGGGCGGCGGGCGGCGAGCCGAGTGTCGGTCCCTGTGGCGCGGGCGGGGGAAGTGGCGGTGCCGTCGGGCCGCGCTGTTCCTCCGTGCGGCCCTGCACCGCGCTTCGGGAGCCCGGAACTCGTGCCGAGACCCCGGGGCCAGCGGGACCGGTCGCGGGGACGCATTCACACCCGGGCTTGGAAGTCTCGCGTGTTATTCCTGGACGGGCCAGGCCCGAGGGGGCGCGTGCTAGGGACTCCCCACGCGCGTGCGCACTGTGCCGTCGGCGGCGCCGGGGGCCAGGGGCGGGGGAGGGGCGAGGGGTCCCCGTGAGGTCCGACCAGAAGCCAGGGAAGGCAGGGGGCCGTGGGGCGCCCGTGGCCCAGGTGCTTACGGACGGAGCGGTGAGACAGGGCCGGGAATGCAGGTCACTGCGAAGGCCCTGGGTTCGGTCCCCAGCACTCCACGCGCGCGCGCGAGCACACACCCACACCCACACCCACGTACACAGGCAGATGCGAAGGTTTACACCGAGCCGAGACTGCTGGAGGGTCGCCTCAGACTTAACTCAGGTTTTAGTCCATCCGAAACCAAATAGCATTCTGTTTCTGCATGTAAGCAGCCGGGTGGACAGATCCGGCTTGAATTTTGGGAAGAGTGGTGTGGCCAGTCCCTTTGAGAGTGAGGTTGAAATTGACCGGGGGCGGGGGGTGTGAAGAGGTGTTAAGGCAGAGTCTTGGGTTTTGTGACTGAGTTCTGGTGGAACCATTCATGGAGATTGAAAACACTGGAGGAAGTAGTTTGTCGATGAGAGCTCAGAGAAAAGAATTTTTATAAAAAATGACTACCTGGGAACAGAATTGCCAGTCTGTGTTTAACGTTCCGAGGAATTGCTGTTTTCCAAAGTACTGGCCCCCTTTATATTCCCACCTGCAATCCGTGAGGATTCCAGTGTCTGTATATCATTGCCAACACTTTTCTATGTTGCTGCCATCCTACTGGGTGTGAAGCAGTATCTCATTGTGACTTTGATTTGCATTTCTGTATGCATAATGGTATTGAGCATCTTTCCGTATGTTTCTGGGCCAATTGTGTTTCTTTGGAGAAATATTTACTCAAATCTTTTGCTTATTTTTAAAATAAAGGTTTTTAGGCCAGACTTGGTGGTGCATGACTGTAATCCCAGCCCTTGGCAGGCTGAGGCAGGAGGATTGCTGTTGAGTTGGAGGCCAGCCTAGGCTGCATAATGAATTCAAGGCCAGCCTGGACTACAGAGCTAGACCCTGTTGCCAAAAGAACCAAAATAAAATAAAGGGTTTTAGTTGTAGTTGAGTAATAAGTTTTTCAGTATTCTGGATCTAGAGCTTAATCCAGATACATTATTTGCAAGTGTATTTGTTATATTAAGATTTTGAAAGCAGAATTGAATGCAGTATCATAAATGAGGACAGCTTTAGACAGAGTAGATTCACAGAATGTGAAATAGTGCTGCTTTTCTCATCAATTTTTAAAAAGTGTTTTTAATTTAAAGTATTACTCGTGTTACATGTGTTTACTATTTATGACTAAATAATTTTAATATGGTGAATATTAATAAATAGTCCCATAAACAAATACTGTACTCTTGAGTTCTCAGTACTGTACTCTTAAGTGCTTTTTATGAATGGGATGAGTTCTTGAATCTAAACAGTAAGAACCAGGTATGATACCACACACATGTAATCCCAGCACTCAGGAGACTGAGGCAGAAGCAGCCCAGTGAGTTCAAGGCCAACCTGAACTGCATAATGAGACTCTGTCTCAAAAAACAAATAAAAAAATAAGAATCTCACTGATCTAATCTGAGTCATTTTGATAAACTAGCATTTTTTAAAATCATAATCTGTATTTAAAATATTTATTTGGGCCATTCGCAGACTGGGGTTAGAGAGAACAATGGCCACAGCACCAAACAAACCCAGTCTGGGAGTCAGCACAGTGCAGGTGCCTCCAGCAGACTGGGAACAACTAGATCCAAACCGCTCCCCTAGAGTCAGCGCCATTCGCAGACTAGGGTTAGAGGGAACAGTGGCCGCAGCAGCAAACAAGCCCAGTCTGGGAACCAACGCTGTGCGTGGGCCTCCATCAGACTGGGGACAGCCAGACCCCAGAGCCCCTGCGGGCGCGAGGGCTGGCAGACAACAAGTAACACCCATGTGTGCCCCTGTCCTCCCAAGGGACCGGCTTATCCAGGGAAACTCAGGCTGTGATGATAGCTATTGAGGTGAAATGCAATTGGGTGCCTGTGGTGCTGTAGTATTTCACTAACATTGCAGGTCTAGGGCCAGTGGTCTGATCATAGGTTCAGAGGGTATCACTGAGCAATGTGTCATCTGGCGGCGGGGGGAGGGTCTCCTTCTGAGGGCCGCAGCCATTGTTGATTCCCTGTGGTCTTGTTTTGAAGTCCTATGTTGTTTCCATTGTTTTGTTGGGTTGGGTTTTATTCTCTTTTGTTTTGTTTATGTTAAATCCCATGGCAGGAGAAGCTATTTCAAAGATAGCAAGATATATTATGGTAGCAATTTTGGATTTACTATTGGCTTGTTTTGAAGTCCTTTATCACATTCATTGTTTTGTTTTTATTATTTCTATTCTATTCTATTCTATTCTGTTCTGTTTGATTTATACTATGTCCGAAGTTAATCTGCAGCTATTTTGAAGACATCAAGGGTCGTTATGGTAACTACTATTGATTTCCTAATGTTTTGAAGTCCTGTATCTCTTACACTGGTTTGTTTTGATTGCTTTTATTCAGTTATATATTCTTTAAAATAAAAAATACATATTTGTAGGGTAGGGTTTTTATTTGCTTAAATAAAATTCCTTAAACCAAAAGTTATTCAAATATTTACATCTAGTTTGTTGGTCCATAAACGTTTTAAATATGTGAATGTTCATTTTCATGAGGAAGTGAGTCTGTGACTTTTATTAAATCTTCAAAGTATAAAACACCAAGGGTTTATGGTATTAAAACTTTTTAAAGGCTGTTAACTTTTTGTGCTAGCCCAAATTTTTTTCTTATAAGCTAAAAATATTTCTGAAACATTAAATTGGGGAGGGTATCTGTGTTCTTGCCATTTGTGTGTCTTACCAGCGCCTTAAAGTTATATATGTTATATATAAATATGTACTTATCTTCATCCCAAGCAGAATAACATAAAAACTATTCTTCCTCCTGGGTTCTTAGTTAAGTGAGTGTACCACCAAGGATGACTGCATTTTAAATAGAACAGATGCAGTGTTCCTATATCTTTACTGTCCTTATCCTGACGTTACTTTTGAGTGAACCTTCACAGTGCTGCCTGAAGTACTGCTCACAGTACAGCCTGAGCTCCACCTCCTGTCAGATCAGCTGTGGCATTGGATTCTCATAGATGTACAAACCCTACCATGAACCACACATGTGCAGGATCTAGTTTGTGTGCTCCTTTGACTCATCCTGAACACCCCACCACCACATGCCCACACTTGCCATTCATGGAAAAATTAGCTTTCATGAAACCAGCTCTTGGTACCAGAAATGTTGGGGACATTCAGTGTTTACTCATCAACTAGGATGTTAGCTATAGAATTTTTTTCTTTTTTCTTTTGTAAATAGCCATCAAATTGAGGAAGTACCCTACTATTGTTTTCTGGTTTGTCAAGAAATTTTTCTCAGGAATAGATTTTGTGTTTTTAAAGTATCATTTTTTTCCTACATTTAAAATGATTGTGTGATTTTTATTTCCTCCTTTATTCTCTTACTGTAGTGAATAGCATTGATTGATTTACAAAAGTTCAACCATCCTTGCATTCCTGGGATAAACTACACTTGATCAGAACATGTTATGCTTTTGTTTTGGTTTGTTTTGTTTGTTTGCTTGCTTTGCAAAAAATTAATTGGACACGTGTTAAAAACACTAAGCACCTACATAAGACTACAAGAGGTATTGCTTTTTTTAGCGCCTTAGAATGTCCTCAGGTTTTCATGGTAAAATTATGATGACCTTGTAAAATATGTTGGGAAGTTTTGTCTTTGAATTCTGTCTTTATTTCTACTTTCATCCATGGATAAAATTCATCAGTGAAACCATCTGTGCTTGGCATTTTTTTTGAAGGGAGGTTTTAAACTATCAATTTAATTTTCTTAAGAGATATGGGAGTGTCATATTGTTTATCTCTTGTATTTTGAGAGGTTGTGGTTTTTAAGTAAGTATGCCCATCTGAATTGCAATATTTATCAGATAAATTGCTTATTATATCCTTATTATCTTTTTAATGTCTGTAGGTAGGGTCTATAGTAATGCTCTCTTCATTATTTAGAATGTTGATAATTTGTGTTTTGTCTTTTTCTTAAATAAGTCTCTTTTTTTGTACCAGAGATCAAACTCACAACCTTGCACTTGCCAGGCAGGCGCTTACGCTGCTGAGCTAAATCCCCAACTTTTGTTAGATAAATCTTGAGTAGTGTTTATAAATTTATATGTATTTTGTCTTTATGTGCGTGTGTGTGTGAGAGAGAGAGAGAGACAGAGAGAGAGACAGAGCGTGAGACAGACAGAGACAAAGAGGGGTTTGGTTTGGTTTGTTTATTTTATTTATTTGTATCAGGGATCGAACTCACCACCTCGCGCCTGCCAGGCAGGCGCTTACGCCACTGAGCTAAATCCTCTGTCCTTGGTTTGGTTTAGATTGGTTTTAATCAGAAGCTTTCTAGTTTGCCCATGCTGGGCTGAAACTCTTGATTCTCTAACCTCTGAAGTAACTGGGATTACAAATGTACACCAGTATGCCTGGCTTATAAATTGTATACATATTTTCATTTTTTCATTTAAGTTATTGGTACAACTTAGGTATACGTAATGATCGTGTTCATTATAGATATTTTGTATCCGTATGCAGTATCTCTTGATTCCTATTTTTTTCCCCATTCCATACCTTCTTACCAAACTCTCTTCCCTTCCCCATTCACAGAGCTCAATTTTTATTTTGTCCTTCTTTTGTCATTTTTCTTTTCCTTCCTCCCCCCACATTTCCCTTTTCCTTTTGAACAGTTTCTTCCTATTTCACCGTATCTATTTACATGTACGTTATTAAATATTTTCAGTTTCTCACACCAGAGAGATACTGTGATATTTGTACATATGTGTCCAGTTTATTTCACTTAGGATTATGGTCCCAAGGTCCATTCATTTAGCTATAAATGTCTCAGTTTTATCTTTCTTTATGGTTGAATAACACACACACATATATATATATGTACACACATCTTTTTTATCCCTTTGAGTTGCTTCTAAGATTTAGCTATTACAAATCGTGCCACTATAAACTTGGGTGTGCATATATCCCTGTGGTATGATGTTTTTAATTCTCTGGGAAGATACCCAGAAGGGGAATAGCTGGGTCAACTGGGACTGCTACTCCTAGGGTTTTTTTTAGGAATCTCCACACTGATTTCCACAGTGGTTACACCAGCTTACACTGAATAAACAATTTTGATTTTTGTTTTTAACTATTCATCTATTTTTATCTTGTTTATTTCTCTTTATTATTTCTGCCCTACTTTCTTCAGGTTTAATTTATTCTACTTTTTGTAGTTTTTAAAGATAGAATCTTAAATCTTTGGTTTTAATATAAGCTTGATAAATAATTACTATATTATATATAATGTAAGCTTTATAGTATAAGCATGTAAAGCTATGTATTTCAAAGCTGCATTCCACAAATTTAGCTAAGTGCTTTTTTCTTTTCTTCAAGGGGGGAATGGTACCAGGAATTGAACCCAGGACCGTCTTACTGAGCTACATTCCAGTCTTTATCATTTTGAGACAGGGTCTAACTTGGAGTCCTCTTGTCTCAGCTACCCAGAGAACTCAAATTACAAGTATGCATTACCATGCCCAGCAGTAGATGGTATTTTCATAACCATTGAGTTTAAAATTTTCATTGTGATGTATTTTCACCCACGAGGGTAGTCCATACTATAACCTTAAAATAATGCACATTTCCTTTGCCCAGAGTTCCCTGCTCAGAAACAGTCAACAGGCAAGGGCCGGGCATGGTGGTGCATGTCTGTTATCCCAGCAATCAGGACCTGAGACAGGAGGATCACTGGGAGTTCCAGGCCAGCCTGGGCTACATAGTGAATTCAAGGCCAGCCTGAACTGCATAGCGAGACTCTGTCTCAAAAGGACAAAAGAAAAAAAAAAAAAAAACAGGCGAAGACTTGTGAAAATGTGGTGGGAGGCGTAGAGAGCAGAAAAAACAGTTGGAGTTCTAATGTGTGTGCCACAATGTCTATTTTTTTTAAAAAAGTATTTCCCAGTATTGTAAAACTGTAGAAATGTCTTTTTCTTAAATTCCCTAAAACTCCTTATTTTTATCTACAAGTGATAAAATAATGAACTCTGTAACATTTTAAAGTTTGTCCTTAAATTCACTTACATCACATAATAACTACATTTAAATTTCAAAATCAAGGATAATGCTAGAGTATGTAATTTAGGTTCTCTATCCACTGAAGACAATTTAACAAGGTAAATAAATGCTATTGAAACTTCCTTAAAAGTATGTAAGAACTAATGAGATAAGGGAGGATTGCCAGGCCATGGTTAGGGAAAGGATGGAAACCCCCAAAAGTAAGCCTAGCAGTAGAACAACTTTTACCCCTCAAAAATCTTCTAATTTAGAAGAAATGACAAAGAGGGTATGCTTTGGAAAGCCTAACCACAGTAAAAGGACCAAAGTCCTTTTGCAATAAAGATGGGAACCAGGTAAACCATCTTTTCCAGTGTGCTTAGGCTCCCAAAGACTGTGCCCTGGAATTTAAACAATGCCTTTCACAGACTGTAGGTATCTGGGCAGCCTAAAAAAATCTCAAATTCTGGTTGTAGTGTAGAGATTCTAGATTACTAGTTCCCTACAGTACTTAACAGTAGCAAATAAAAATTTTCTTTGAGGGAAGGTGACATCATCCTTGGATTCAGGTTATTTATGTGTGCAATTATCAAATATAATATGTGGCATATAATCAAAGGAAAACCAGGAGCTTAAAATACATCCTGAGCAAGAAAACAATAGACAGTACAAACAGCATCCTTAGTCCAAATCTCAAATGCTCAAAAACCTCAAACTTTATGAACAGGACATTAGTGCTCAAAAAATTTTTAGATTTGAGAGCATTGTGAAAATGTGGATTAGGGATGCTCAACTGATAAAGTCTATGCAAATGTTCCAAAATCTGAAAACCTCTTAAGTGACATGTACTGGGAGTTTGTTTCTTTTATTACTAGAACATACTCTAGATTGTATGGGTACACTGTATCTTTGGCTTTAGTAAGTATGTAAGTTATTTTGGAAATATAGGAGTCTCATTACTGTCTTTAAGACTGTTTGTTTACTGGTTTATACATTTTTTCTTGATAGTCTTAAAAGACTGTCATGCTTGTTTTTCTGTAGCTATCAATTCATGATTTTTGAAAGCTATTTAGATGTTCTACCAGCTTTATCTGATATTAGAATTCTTGACTGTAACTGCTACTGTGTTAAATTCCTCTCCAACTTCTCATAGTTTTTTAAAATACAGTGTCAAATATAACAGTAGCTCAATATTTATACCTTTTTACAGAATATTCATCCTTGAATGATGCAGGCTACTGCACTGGCGGAGGCAACTTCTGGTAAAGGC
The DNA here is from genome assembly GCA_004363535.1 of Dasyprocta punctata. NCBI lineage: Eukaryota > Metazoa > Chordata > Mammalia > Rodentia > Dasyproctidae > Dasyprocta > Dasyprocta punctata. Next base: position 27,459 of record RJWM01007697.1, on the reverse strand, counting down.
TGTCACAGTAATGGAGGAAACCTTCAAAGAGGTGAGAGTTCAGTCCTGTTGTCTTTTTTGGGTGGAGAGCGATGTTAGATGTGAAATGTAATTGTGCTGGATAGTTTAAAATATTCTGCAACAATATAAACTTAAAACATTTTTAATCTGGAGGAGAGAATGTAAAAGAACTGAAAATAAAGTAAAATCTGCCAGATATAAAAATACCTTATACTATAATAATTAAAGCAATATAATATTGTTGTATAAAAAATAGGTTAATAAAACAGAATAAATAAAAATGGGCCCTTAGAAAATTATGAAACAGAAGCAGGAAGATTTCAGAATACAATAAGGATGTTATTTAGCTCTGTTAGTCAGCTTTCCACCACTGTGATAAAATCTGTGAGTTAAACAGCTTCAAAGGAGGAAAGATTTATTTTCGCTCATGGTTTTAGAGGTTCAGTCCATGCTTCTAGGCACCCTCATTTTGGACCTGTGGTAAGGCAAAGCATCACGGTGGAAAGGTGTGGAGGAGCAAAGCTGCTCACCTTGTAGTGGCCAGGAAACAGAAGGAAGAACAAGGGACCAGAGGCAAGGTATGCCCTTCAGAGGCACAGCCCCACAGCCCAGTTCCTCCAGCCAGGCCATCTTCTCAGTTTCCACCACCTCCTGACAGTGCCACCAGCTGGTGACCACTCCTTCAATGCATGAGCCTTGAAAGCTGTTCCAAATCCAAATTACAGTATACAAACTCAGAAGGCAAGTGTTAGAACACTGGACCATGCATTTTGGAAGAAAGTTGAGTTAGTTTCCTACCTTATGCTAGAAAGAAAAATTTATTCTCTACAGTGTAAAAAGGCTAAGTGTTCACACACACACACACACACAGAATTAGAGTAAATTGTAGGTGAATGTTTTTTATGATTATGTAACAGGGAAGGCCAAAGACACAAAACCCAAAAGTTGTAGAGACCAATTTATTTAACTAAATAATTTTAAAAGCTTTGCTGTGACAACATAAACCATAAAAAGTTAAGAGAACCAGATGCATGCCTGTAGTCCCAGCCACTAGGAAGGCTGAGGTAGGAATGTTGCAAGTTTTGGGCTAGCCTGGGCAACTTAGGGGATGCTGTCTCAAAGTAAAAAAATGAATACAAGGGTGGGAATAGTTGAGGGGTAGAGTGCTTTTCTTGGATGTGGAAGCCCCTGGGTTTGATCCCCAGTACTAAAAAAAAAAAAGTTTAAAAATAAGCAATAAACTAATTGACATATATTTTAATTGTCAAAGCCAAAGAATTAGTATTCAGAATATAAAGAACTCCTATACAAATCTCTTTAGCCCTGTATTCACAGACTCTTACTAAGCATTGGCATCTAGGTCTTTTATTGCTAACTTCAAATTCCCCTTCCCCTAACCAGATTCCATCTTGCTCCTTCTCCATCTTGCTTTTCATTCTCATCTTCTAAACCTGCTCTTTACAAACTCCCTGTTTAGGTCTGAATATTCTCATTTAAGTACAGTCAGTCCCAAGTTATAAATCTTAGCATTATTTTAAAGTGGTGTTTAAGCATGTAGTAGCCAGTTGAGAAGTCATGTAATCAGTTCAGCTGATCATGATGAGTTTTTAAATGAACTAAAGTACATTGTGCATAGTGCCATTACTGTTTTATAAAATTTTTATTTCACTTGTGTATGTGCGTCTCTGCCAAGTCATTATATAAAATGTATTTCTAATTATGTTCTTAGTTAAAAAATGAAAACCACTGCTCTTTCTCTTCCCCTTGCTGCCAAGTCTGATCTGCTGCCAAGACCTGCCACTTGTGCAACTATCACACCGGCTCTGCTCCCATTCCACCTCTGTACTCTTGGCTCATGGCCTTTGCTTTCCTCCTTCAAGCTTCCTGCTTCCTGTTGCCTGAGCTGCGTGCAGCTCAGTTCCGGTCACGTGGTTACCCTTTTATAAAAGGCCTGCCTTAAAATAAGAGCCAGACTTCTGAGCACATCATACAAGCTGTTTTCAGTCAAAAATTTCTGTCACACTTCTAGAACTTTTTTATTCCTGGCTAGCTGGCCTACAATTTCCTAAAATGTCCTGTTCTTTCACATAGCTAACTGTACTTGCTGTTGGATTTGCCTAAGATAATTTTATCTATTTTCTTTCAAATGCTTTTTAAATGTAAGGTTTTCTGTGTAATCTATTTCTCCTTTCTTGTCAAATTTGCCTGCTGTAGCAATACATCTATGTCGATACCTTTTTTTACCTGTATTATATTTTTGTGTGCTTATCTGTGACCTCTGTGATAGCATGAGGATTTGAGGCAGCACCTGTGTCTGCTTTCCCTTTGTTTGTATAATATCTGAGGTTGGGATGCACTTCAAGTTTATTAAATAACTTTATTAGGAAAAAAGTTTTATTAGACCTCTCTACTAACAGAGTGACTGCCCTACAAATAGAAAACCTGGCCATTGAAAGAGACTCATGGCAACTGTGTTAGCTTAGGTTGCTGAACAAAGCGCCATTACTGAGTGGTTTAACATTTATTTACTCATAGTTCTGGAAATCAGGGTACGAATATGGTCAGGTTCTTTTGAGGCATCTCTTGCTGTCTTGTAAATGGCTACATTCTATGTCCTTACATGAGTGAAAGGGAAAGTAGCTTTCTGTGTCTCTTATAAGGGCACTAATCCCATCCCGAGGGTCCTGTAGTCAAGCTCTCTTCTAAACCTAATCACCTCTAAAGCCTCCATCTCCTAGTAACATCCATCGTGGGGAATGCAGTTTAGTTTGTAGCAACTACCATACAGGGTATTTGTCATGCATAGTATAGAAAGTATTCCGGCATTGGGAAAATTTGGACCAGATTGTGTCTAAGATCTCTCTGTATTCAGATTCTGAAATGTTTCTATTAATATTTTGTTTTTTATTAGATCTATCTTCTGATTCTGAGAAATCTTCCAGTGGTTGTCATGAAGTCAAACCAACTTATCCTGATGATGAATGGAATTCCTTGGCACTAGAGCAAAGAGCTAGTGACAAAGAAGTCAGTAATAATAATACAAGTTTATTGGAGTCATCTTTTTCAGAAAATCAAGACACTAACGTCCAGAGTGCTCACTCTCAGTCAAGTGAATTTGGAGACAGTACTGACTATGCTTCTTTGAATAAGACATTCTGTATATATTATTCAGATTCAAAAGCGAAGAATGAAGACATTACTAATTTAAATTCCGAATTAGATCCTGAAATGGAAAAAAGAGAAGACGTATTTTTTGATATTTTGGAACCTCAAGGTACTAGGACTGTTGCCTTGGAAAGAATCTGTAAGATTTCAGATGCTGACTATGAAGAAACTGCCGAAGAAATGCCAAAGTATGATATAGATGAAGATTCACAGCAGGAATATCACAGTGCAGAAGAACAAGAATATATAGCTAACCATTTATCCTTAGTCCAAGCAGAAACATTAAGTATCTCTAATAGGGAAGTTGTGGAATTAAGAAACTCAGGTTTTGAAGTTCAATGTGCTAGCAATCTAGAAGATAATAACATTAAATTAGAAAACAGTTCTGTTATCTCTTCAGATTCACTTAATGTTTTTGCACAAGAATACACACCCCGTGTCTCTAAATTTCCAAAATGTGATCTGTTAAAAGAGTATGATGAACCAAAGCATGAAAAGTGTAAGGAACAAGAGACAAGTGTAATGTATCCCATAGTATCTGATGACTTTGTACAGAGAAGTAATTCTCTTGAGAATGAAGGATCTCACTCTAAGGATGATTTCTTCAACCCTCAAAAAGCACTAAAAACTAAAATGGGTACTAAAAAAATGAAATACAAGATTTCTGAAAGTAAAGATTTTTGTGAAAATACAATTGTCAAGAACAGCATCTCACAGAACCTTGAAAATCCTAGCACATTGCCCCAGGACAAAATTTCAGAGACACTGGAGCAATCCTGTAGTGTCTGTCGAACTTCCTGGTCCTCTATTTTTGATGACTCAGTCATCTCTGCCTGTGGATGTTCACGTTATAAAAGCCTACAGAGCACACCCAACCCAGCATCAAGTTTTCCCAGTGTACCACCGAGGATTGCTATAAGAGATGATCAGGGAATCAAAGAGGATAGCTCCCTAAAAGATATAGATGGCAAAAACATGAATAAAACATACTCAGAGGGTGGGAAAGGAACATACCCTAAATCCATGATAGATGCAGCAGGTTGTACAATCACAGTTCATCAGACAGTGGATGTCAGCGCAGATTTTAGGGCTTGTTTCACAACCAGCAGAGCAACAAATGCTAGGCCCTCTGTAGTATCCACAGCAAGCAACACAGAGGTGACAATGATGAGTAAAAAGCGGCCCAGCAGACGGCAAAGTGAAAAACGAAGTGTGGCTTGTAACACAGATTGGTCACATGGTCAAGATGGTATGGATACACCAGTGGCTGTAACAAAAGGATCAGAAAAGTCTCTCCCAGTTGACAGTTTAAAACCTGATGGAAATTTTCAAAATAAGGTAAAATCAATGTGACCAATAGTGAAATTTTACTTTATTTTATAATATTATTTTAGGCTGGGTGTGATGGTGCATGCCTATAATCTCAGCACTTGGGAGGAGGCAGGAAGATCACCTCGAGTTCACTGTATAGCCTCCCTGGGCTACACAGTGAGTTCAAGGCCAGCCTGAACTGTACAGCAAAATTTGTCTGCAAAAGAAATTATTTTATAAAGTATTAACGTCATTGTATTTGATGGATTGTTTTGAAGCTTTAGAGAGGATGCTGGGTAAGGAAAAGGGAGATAGAGTGCCACCGGCTCTATCTTGTAGCAGCTACTGCCACAAAGTACGGTTTAAATTAGTTTTACATTAGTTTGAGACTCCATGTATTGTGCGCTAGGGTTGTAGGTCAGTGGTAGAGTGCTTGCCTAGCATGTGTAAGACCGTGGATTTGATCCCTAGCAATGTAAAAAAAAAATCATTTAACATGTATTGTTTGTCATATATTAATGAGTTAACTTTAAATTGTGTTTTTAGGATTCCCTGGAATTAAAAAGATGTAATAACACAGACTTAAAGAAACATCCTGAGAGGTAGGTGAGAGGTATAAGCTTGCTGACGTACATGCAAATACCTCGATAGTATTTGTTTTGTGTGCAATATGTTTAACCATATAGATTATAGCTGAAAGGAATATTAAGAAATTACCTGGTTCAGTGATTTTCTTTACAGTGAGTGCTAAAACAATATAGAATGTTAAAGCTCTTTACTTGTGAGATTGTAGTCTCAGGAATTCCTTCAGTTATTCATGGAATCTTAAATTTACTTATTCAAACAAAATCTATACTGATTTAATTTTCCATGTTCTTTCAATTCCCCTGTAGACCAAAACAAAATAGCACTTTTAGAAAATGTCTTATTCTTACAGTATAGCAACATTCACTGAAGTATTTTAATTTTAACTTTAATTAGATATATCATTTACTTTGCACTTCTTAAAATACCATGGAGAACCAAGAAGTGGAAGGGGATAGAAAGAGAAGTATCTAAAGAGCCAAATTAATTACCATAATTTGAAGTCATTTTTTTCCTTCCTTCACTTTTTATTCTTCATTTATTTTGAAAAATACATATTTTTAGTCTAGTTCTTTTCTTTTGCAGTGCTGGAGAATGAGCTCAGGTCCTCCCTCATGCTAGGCAAATCCTGTACCACTGGGCTATAGCCCCATCCTGTTTTGTAATGTGTAATCTAGTGTCCCAACTCTATAAACTTAAAGAGTTAGTTTCCAGAACAGCTGGAAATGGCAACCAGTAAGAAGGGCAAACTTCCAAAAAGTGTTTACACTCAAAAAACAGTCTTTGGGGTTTTGTGGCATTATACCACAACAAAATATTTGCTTATATTACTGACCCTAAATTACTGAAAAATACAAATTATCTATTTTCTTTTGAAGGTAATACATTTAAGAACAATTGAAACCTGGAATGTTTATAACTTAAAAAAAAATCACAGTCAAACCTTGATATAGGTTGAAAGAAAATCTATTCATTCTGGATGGATGAAGTTATTATCTGAAGTCAAAATCCTTCTTTGGTTTAAAAAAAAAAGTGTGATTCGTGAATTATGTACTTCCTTGACTCACAGAAAGAATCTGTTTAGCTCTGACTCCTGATGTCCTTGTTTTGTGAAGCTGTTGTATGACCCTACAGTCTCTCCATCTTTAGTAAGAATTGATTTAGCCTGGAGAGGGAAATGTAAGAAATTTAAAATCTTTTTATGGAACATGTCATTACAGTAGAAAAATGTTTGGACTCTTACGTATTCCTGTTATTTTTAAAGGGAGTGTCAACTTTCTGAAGAGATGGCGAAGGATTTACCGTCAAAGTGCTGTGAGAAAATAATGCAGAGAGCTGTAGAAGCAGAGATGCATCTTTTACATGTCCACTATCAGATGTGCCATCGCCTCTGTTGTGATATTTACAAACTTGTCATGGAAAATAAAGGATTAAACAGGTGTTTATAAACTTTAGATTTGTATTTTTATAAGGTTTATTACTAGATTATTCTGGGACTTTTTTTTTGAGGCCAGGAATTGAACTCAGGACCTTGTGTTTGCCAGGCAGACACTGTGCCACTGAGCTGTATCCCTAGCCTCCCCCCCCACCGCCCCCCGCCTTTTTTTGAGACAGGGTCTTGCTGTGTAGTTCAGCTTGGGCTCAAACACCTGGTAATCTGCCTCAGCCTTCTAAGTGCTGGGATTACAGGCATGTGCCACCATACCCGGCTTTCATTTTCATTTTAAAGGGCAGAATGAAGAGTAGGTTATATCTTAAGGGTATTGGACTTTAAAAAGTAAGGTCATGGATGGGAAATAATGCAATGTTTGGAACAATGAATCCAGTGAGTAGATAAATTTGATGTCTCTTTAAAAAAGTTCAAGGACGGATAAAGTCAGAGGGTTTTTCATGATCTTCTCCTATGTTCTCTCTAGATTATGTGTCAGTGGGTGCTTGTACTGCCCGTGTAAGACTACATCTACTGTAGTCCCTTTTATTTTATTCAACATTAAAAGAAAATTTAAAGATCCGATAGTTAGGACTAATTGTATATGTTAGTGTTAAATGAATGACTTGAACCTTAATAATTTAGTCTTGTGAACTTTGAACAGGAATTTACCAAGTAATTCTGCTAAGAAGGAATTAGGATCAGCACTACTGTCTGTTTTGGGAGACTTAAAAGTTAGATATATGAATTTAAAAGAAAAAATACACAAGGGCATACCATTGGAAGAGCTGCCCCCACTGTCAGTAGAATCAAAATTATTAACTACCTTCTCTACTTTTGTTTTCAGGGTACGTATATATGTTTTACTTATTATTTATATTACATATTTGTAGTACATAATTATGTTAATTATGAGGAGTTGGTATACATATAAAAATCTTAATTCATTTTTATCCTCTACATATGTATGTTTTAAGAGTAAAAATTTTACTTCATTTAGACAGAAAACATTTTAAACAAAGATTTTTTTTCTTTCTCCTGTTTACAGCTAATGAAAGAAGAATCACATGAGTAAGTTATAATGTCATCTAAGTTAGAATTTATTTGATCTTAAAAATTATTTAATTCCATTAACTTTAAATTTTGTTTTGGTTCCTGTTCAGAAAATCGATAAATCCTTTAATGAAACGTCTATCTTTAGCTTTTCAGGAGCAGATTCTGTATTAGGTAATCAAGCTGCATCTGACGGTGAAGTTTCTCCAAGCCTAAAAAAGACACACTCTCAAGTGAGATTTTTTTTTAAAATTCATTCAATGTAAAGCTTTATTTTATGGCCTAAGTAAGCTGTAACTTTCAAAACCCCTCACATCCTTCTTTTCCTTTTTACTGGTTTACTTTGTATACTCCCTTTTGAGGTATATAACTGATTAAAAGGAACTAACATTCTGTTTAAGTCCTAAACAAACAAATGTCAACAATACTATATATGGTGACTAGAGTGACTGTGTAATTTACCATCAACCTGGAGATTTGGAGGATAGAAAGAAATAATGTCAGCAATTGACCCTAACAGTAGGTACAGACCTGGAGTGTCCCAGGAAAACTATGAAAGTTTGCTGCCATATTGAGCCAGTGAAATTAAAACTAGTATCTTAAACCTTCATCTCGTGTAGAGTAAAACAGTAGTGCATTCATTTTGAAGAAGGCAGTTTTAATTTCTTCATTAAATATCTTAGATTTTCTTAGTATCTCTTCTTACTCCAAGGAAATTGTCAGATAACAATCAAGAAAGATGATTTAATTGATGTAAGAACACTACAGATTGTGAAATAATATACAAGCATAAGTTGTATTCCACTTTTAAGTGAGGATGCCATTAGACTGTGTTGTAGTCGGGGATTGCAAGGAAAATCATTACATACAGGACACATAATTTATAGTACTATTTTATAGTACTCACCCAAAAAGTTAAATACAAGATGTGCAGAAAATCTGTCCGCACACTGAGACCCAAGGAATACAGCTGAGGGCTGGATCTCATGGCAACATCCTGCATGAGTCCAACTGAAGACCTAGAGCCCATGATATCTCATGCAAGTCTATCTCATGAATTTGCACTGGGACGGTCCAAAGTCAGCAGTGGAAGCTAGAAAGTCTGTGTTGGCAGGATGAAGGCTGTGCCAGTAGGCGGAGGGTTGTGCACTGTGAGCCAGGAAGCAATGCTCAAAATAAGGACCAAGGCTGCCCTGAAAAGTACCACAGCCATCCTCAGTGACAATGAAGTCCTGTGCTCCTCCAGCGATAACAGCTGAGTTCCTATCAGGAAGCCAGTGTGACAAGTTTCTCCTGGAGAGTGAACAGCACACCATCTTACCCACTGGAGCCAGGAAGCGATGCTCAAAGTAAGGACCACAGTTCTCCCAAAGTGAACCATAGCCATTCTCAGTGACAACAAGGTTCTGAGCTCCTCTGATGATGAGAACAGCCATGTTCATATCAGGAAAGAAGCTCAACAAGCTCCTCCAGTAGAACCCACAACAATAGGAGAACCAACAACATCACTTCTTCCTCTCCTGTTCTTTTTTTTTTTTTTTATCTCGGCAGCAATTCTCAGGTGGGCCATCCATGCTCAACATCACACTGATTCAGTTCAGCTGGTATTACAAGTTGACCCCTAGGTATCTATCCACCACAGGTGGGAAAGCTGAAGTCCCTGTTCAGGCTGATTTTTCACTATTTGAATCATTTTATTTATTTTTTTATAAGCTGGGGATCAAACCCAGGACCTTGTCCATCCTAGGCAAGCACTGTACAACTGAGCCATACTCCCAGCTCCTAGAGTACTCTAGTTAGTTACTTAAGTAGGTACTTGTTTATTGATTGATTGATTTTTCGGTATAGTACTAGGGAATGAACCCAGGACCTGAGCTACATCCCCAACCCAGTGTTTATTTTAAATTTGAGACAGGATCTTGCTAAGTGCCTAAGTTGTCCAGGCCAGGCATGAATTTGCAATCTTCCTAGAAAAACAAGAACAAGCCAAAGCAAAACAACTAAGGACATTATAAAAATCACAGCAGAAATTGATGAAATTGAGACTAAACAGATTTAATGAATCAAAAATCTGATTGAAAGAGTAAACAATAGAACAACTCAACAAATCTTACTGAGATGAAAGAAAAGGACCATTTCAAAAGGCCCATTGCAATTAGAAACAAAAACAAGGCAAAATCACAACAGACATCGTTGTAATCTAGAAGATTATTAGTAACTACTTTGAAAATCACTTGGATCCAGAAGACATGGGTAGATTGCTAGGTATATATGAATTAGAAAAACTGAAGCAAAAAATACAAGAATTCTAGGGCCGGGAGTTTGGCTCAGTGACTTAAGCACCTGTCTGATAGGTGTGAGGTTGTGAGTTCAATCCCTGGTGCTGAAAAAATAAAAAAAAAAAAAAGTTAAAAAAAATACAAGAATTCTAAATAATCCACTTACATAGGCTGTGAAATTGAAGTGATAAAAACCAATCCATTAAAAAAAAACCCAGGGCCTGATAGAGTCACCTCTGAATTCTACAGGTACTTCAGGGAAGATCTAACATGATTACTTCTCAAACTAATGAATTCTAAAGAAAGGAGTACTGCCCGATTCATTCCTGGAAGTTGTATTACCCTGAGTCCAAAACAAGGCAAGGATTCAAAAAAAAATATTTACAAGACAGTCTCTTTAATGGACATATATGGGAAGATTCTTAACAAGATACTGCAAACAGTGCTGCAAATCATTAAAAAGATCATAAATCTTGACCAAGTAGGCTTTATCCCAGGGGTACAAGGATGGTCAACATATGGAAGTCAGTAAATGGAATATATCACGTAAATGTGAGCAAGGGGGCTGGGGATTTAGCCCAGTGGTGAAAGCGCCTGCCTGGCAGGTGCAAGGTTGTGAGTTGGATCCCCAGTACCAAAAAATAAATAAATAAATAAATGTAAGCAAGGTCAAAAATCCTATGATCATTTCGATAATGCAGATAAAGCCTTCAACAAAATTCAACATCTCACCATGATAAAAACCCTGAAGAAAATAAGTGTACAAGGACCTTATCTCAATCTGATAAAAGCCATTTATGATAAACTTTCCTTCAACAGTCATATTAAATGGGTAAAAACGGAAAGCTTTTCCTTAGAATCAGGCATAAGACAAGGATGTCCACTATCACCACTCTTGTTCAATATTGTACTCAAAACAGTAGCCATAGTAATTCAGCAAGAGAAAGAAATAAAAGGGATATATAAAGGAAAGAAAGCAGTCAAACTATGTGTTCACAGATAACATAATCTTTTACTTAGTGAAGATTAGTCCTGGAACTAAGACTAATACAGCAAGGTAGCAGTATACTAAATAACACAAAAATCAATTGTATTTTTGTATACCAAAAATGAACCCAAAGAAATATTAGGAAAACAATACCATTCAAAATGGCTTCATGAGCCAGGCATGGTGGCGCATGTCTTTAATCCCAGCACTCAGGAGACTGAGGCAGGAGGATCGTTGTGAGTTTGAGACCAGCCTGGGCTCCAAAGTGAGTTCAAGGCCAGCCTGAACTGCATAGTGAGGCTCTCTCCAAAAATAGGACTGGGGATTTAGCTCAGCATTGTAAGCGCCTGCCTGGAAAATGCGAGGTTGTGAGTTCGATCACTGGTACCAAAAAGAAAAACCAACCAAGGAAGTGAAAGACCTCTACAGCAAAAACTGTAATACTCTGAAAAAAGAGATAAACAAAGGTATCACATTAGAAAATGGTATGATATATGCTGTTCCTACATAGGTAGAATTAATATAGTCAAAATGGTCACATTCAAAACTGATACAGAGATTTACAATCAAAGTACCAGCAGCATTCCTCACAGAACTAGAGAAATCAATCCTAAAATTCATGTGGAACCAGGAAAAACCCAGAATAGCAAGTGCAGTCCTGGGCAATACGAGCAAATCAGGAGGCATCATAATTCCCATCTTTATACAGTATTACAAATCTGCAGGGGTAACAACAGCAAGATACTGGCAAATATAGACATGCGTATTAATAATGGAGCGGAACAGAACGTGCTGAGACAACCCAGGACATGTGTAGTCATCTGATCTTGGACTGAGGAGCCAAATATATATGCTAGATGAAAGATAGCCTCATTAACACATGGTGCTCAGAAAACTGGCTCTCCACATGCAGAAGACTGAATCTAGACCCACATCTCTCACCACGTACTAAAGTCAAAGTGGATCAGAAACCTACATACTAATGTAGAAACGTGTCATCTACTGGGAGACAAGTAAAAGTCTTGAAGACAAGCAGAGACAAGGATTTTCTGAACACAATCCCAGTTGCATAACAAACATCAAGGATTGACACAGGATCACATCAAATTCAAAAGCTTGTATACTTCAAAGGAAACAACCAACAGAGTAGAGAGATAACCTACAGAATGGGAAAAAAGTTTTACCAGTTACTCCTCAGAGAGGACTAATATCTAGAATATTTTTAAAAACTCAAACAATTAGACCCCAAAAATAAAAGACCCAGTCAAAAAACAACAAATAAATACACACTTTTCAGAAGAAGTAGTACAAATAGCCAAGGAATACATGAAAAAATAATGAATATCTCTGCCCATTAGAGAAGAGCAAACTAAGTACTGAGATTTTCCCTTACTCCACAACGTATGGCTATCATCAAGAAATTAAATAATAACAAATGCTGGCGAGGCTTCAGGGAAAGAGGAGCCCTTCTGCATGTTGATGGAAATGGAAACCAGTATAACCACTGTGGAAATCAGTATGAAGATCCCTCAAACCAAAACTAGAAATTCCATTTGACTAGGTATTTCCCTTCTAGGAATAGTAGCAAACAAGTTAAAAAAAAAAATCATGCTACAGTGATCCGCACATCCCCATGTTTTACAGCATCACAACTCATAATAGTTCAGTCTTAGAGGCTGCCAGTATACCCATCAATAGATGCATGAAGAAAGAAAATGTAGATTTCTACACAGTGGAAGGCTGCTGTCATAAAAAAGAATAAATTTGAGTGATTTGTAGGAAAATGGATGCACCTTTGAGGCCATAACTAAAATAAGTCAGACACAAGTTTAAATTATCACATGGCTTCTCTTACATGAGGAATCCAATGTGTAAATAAATTAAAGGATTAACTAAAAGAAAGATAATAGGAAGTGGGGAGGTAGTTCTTTTCCAAGTGGGAAAGCGGCCAGCAGGGGGAAGGAGAGGAGAAGGAAGGGAGAAAGGAGATGTAAAACGAATGTAAACATGCCAACTCCCCACTATGAATGTAAGCATTATATACTACAAAATGTACTAATTTAAAAGAAGATGTAGGGTTTGGGATATAGCTCAGTGGTAGGGTGCTTGCCTAGAATGTTGCAAAAATTTTTTTCAATAAATTATGATACAATTTTTCTGATCTTGACTATACAGTAGTGTGTTTTAAGTTTGAGTTACGTTTCAGTATCTGTCATTAAATCAGGTGGTTACTTGTGAAAGTCATTATAATGTAATGATGTTTTTAAATTCAGCTGTTCATGTATCACCTTCACAGTTTACCATAGCTACATATTACCTATAATATTATTTTATATTTTTTCTTTAAATTACTCTCCTTTTTAAGTAAACTGAAGTGTAAAGAACAACTCACAGTTACATATCAAATATTTTAGTTTTCATAAATAAAAATACACATAACTATATGTTCTGAATTAAATATACAAAAGCCTAAATGATAAATATTTCTATGCTTTCAAAAATCATCTCAAAATTCTTCTACTGTATCTGTGCCACACATTCCTAAATAATAATCATGTCAGCTCATAGTCACTGTCCACAGACTCTGACATGAGCTGGCAACCTAGATTCAGGTTTCTCCCTGTACAGTCACGGTGGTAAGGGTTTTGCTCTTATTGCCCTCATCATCGGGAGGGCTAGATAATGTCAGCAGAGAGTTCCTGTCATATAATGAAAGAGTAGTAACTGCTGGTTCTTACTGTGCTTCTTAATGTCTTCATCTTCAGGTGTCTTTAGTATCTGACAATAGTCATCCTCAACAAGATATGTCACCCAACAAAGATGATTTGAAAAATGATGATACCAATGTAGACTTCAGTCAACTAAAACTTGATGATAAAGGTCAGTATAAAAATGTATTATCTGTGTAGTTGCTAGGAAACAAATAATGTTTGAATAATGTTCCTAATGTTCGTAAGTTTTTTCCTGTAAAAGATTACCCTTCCAAAAAATAATTTTAATGAAGAGCTGTGCCATTGCTTAATTTCTTAAAGATACTCACTGTTATTCTATAGAAAGATATTAGTTAGATCTAAGTTTTCAGAGGATTGAACATCAACATAACTCAGCTCATTGTGTTCAATATCTTAGAGTACAAAAATGACCATGAAATCAGTGAAGATTGGTTTGATGCTAAAGAGAACGTGACAGGAGTTGACTCCTCAGGAATACAAGAAAATCAGATAGATCATGACAGGCGGAATCCGAAGTTTACAGTAGGTTGGTTCTTAAAAATTTACTTAGAAATTCTGACCCAGCTTATTTGAAAATAATGCTTGCTTGCTTCTGTGTTGATTTGCGAGATTGGGTTATAATGTTTTGTTCCTGTCTGTGGCTTTTCTTTATAAATATTTAAAAAATGAAAAAACTGGGTGGGTGGAAGATAATATTTAAAGAGCAAATCAGTTTTAAATGTTCATTTCTCTTTCAGAAAACTGCTTAAGCCTTAGGTCCAGGATTTGATTAGCAGTAGACGCCTGGCATTCTTTCTCCTCCTTAAAGCTGCCTCAGTACTGCTCTGGGGCCTCCTTTCTTTGGAGACCTGGCAGCCACTTTCCAGGGCAGTACATGGTCAGCCAAGTCAGCTTCTCAGTGCCCATCAGGCAACCAGTACTGATCTAGCACCATTTGCTTTCACTTCTTCAATACTTTCATCTTATTTAAGGAATGTTTTCACCTTCACATAGTTTTTAATAGTTTATGATACAATTTTGTCTACTATCTATAGTGTTCTTTTTTGCTGGCGAATTGAACTAGAGCTTTCCTACTGAGCTACATTCCCCAATTCTTTTGTTTTTTGCTTTTCCGAGACACAGTACCACTAAGTTATTAAGTTGCCCAGATCTGTGCTTGAATTTGAGCTGCTCTACCTCGGTCTCGAAGAGCGCTGGGATTACAGGTACACACCACCATGCCAGGTTCCCTTCTGCCGTTTCTTTTTTTCTCTCTCTTTCTTTTTTTTTTTTTTTTTTTTTTTGGTGGCACTGAGGATCAAACTCACAACCTCTCACCTGCCAGACAGGCACTTACGCCACTGAGCCGAACTCCCAGCCCTAGTTTTTTGAGGCAGGGTCGCACTATGTAGCTCAGGCCGGCCTAGTGCTCGTGTCATAGCCCAAGCCGGCCTCGAACTCACATCGCTCCACCTACCTCAGCCTCGCGAGTGCTGGGATTAGAGGTGTGCGCCATCACGCCTGGCTATCTTCTTCCATTTCTTTACTTTTCCTGTCTGCTTCTGTGCATGTGTTTCCATGATATCAATAAATGCATTGATTTTTTTCTCTGTTTTAGAGAAAGATGCTTATTAAGATTTTAAAACATAAAAAATAAAAATTTAAAATTACCTGGTATGTCCAACCAGTAATAACCACTCATATGACAGTTCTTTTACACATCTTTTCATGTATGTATGTTTAGTATCCATACACAAAACAACTGTCTGGTTTTATTATGACCATTTTTGCATCATCTACTTTTGTTGTAACCATGTTTTCTCTCCTTGAGTTGTTGGTGCCCATCGTCATGTAGCACCTGCTCTGTGTTTTGGATGCTCACTGTCCCGGCTGCTCCCTGTGCTCTTACGTCAGTGCTGGCTCTCCGAGATAGGGAAGCACTGTGCGTTCTGCTCACCGGGCATCTCCGCCGCCAGGCTGATCCTCGGTGCACAGGGTCTTCTGTGGATATGTTTATTGCACTAGTGCAAGGGGAGGAGATGGATATATATATATATATATATTTTGGATGCTATCATGAAAGATGTTGTTTCCCTAATTTCTTTCTCAGTGAGTTTGTTATTCCTGTACAGGAAGGCTATTGTTTTTTGAGTGTTGACTTTGTTTCCATCTACACTACTGAATTAAATTTATTAAATTTAGCAGTTTTGTAGGGGAATTTTTGGGATCTTCTATGTAGAGTATCATGTCATCTGCAAATAATGATAGTTTAACTTCTTCCTTTGCTATCTTTATTCCTTTTATTTCTTTCTCTTGTCTAATTGCTCCAGCTAAAGTTTCCAGGAGTATGTTGAATAACTGGAGACAGTGGATATTCTTGTCTTGTTCCTGATTTCAGAGAGATGGTTGTCAATTTTTGTCCATTTTGTATGATGTTGGCCGTTGGTTTGTTGTAGATGGCTCTTATCAGGTTGAGACAGATGAACTATTCCAATTTTCTGTAGGGTTTTTATCATGAATGGGTGCTGGAGTTTGTCAAAAGCTTTTTCTGCATCTATTGAGATGGTTACATGAGTTTTGTCTTTGGCTCTGTTAATATGGTGCATTACGTTTATGGATTTACGTATGTTGAACCATCCCTGCATCCCTGGGATGAATGCCACTTGATCATGGTGTACAATCTTGATGATTTGCTACATTCTGTTCACCAGTATCTTATCAAGGATTTTTGCATCAATGTTCATTAGGAAGATTGACCTGTGATTCTCTATCTTAGTTGGGTCCATTTCTGGTTTAGGTATCAAGGTAATGCTTGCTTCCAGGAATGAGTTTGGGAGTATTGCGTCCCATTCAGTTTCATTAAAGAGTGAGAAGTATTGGTGTTAGGTCTTCTCTAAATTTCTTGTAAAATTCAGGGCCTGGACTTTTCTTTGTTGATAGGTTTTTAATTACATCTTCGATTTCATTGATTGATAATGGTTTACTTAGGATTTTTGTATCTCCTTGAGTCAGCTTTGGTAATTCATATGTATCTAGGAATCTGTCCATTTCTTCTTTATTTCCATCTTATTGGAATACAAGTTTTCCAAGTAGGTATAGATGATCTTCTGAATTTCTACAGGGTCTGTTTTGGCTTAGTCTGCTCTTCTTTTTCTAGAAGTTTGAGGTTCACCATTAAGTTGTTTATATGTACTTGCTCTGTTTTTCTTATATGGGTATTTACTCCTATAAATTTACCGTTTTTTTTTTTTTTTCGGTTGTGGGGATCGAACTCATGACCTCATGCTTGCCAGGCAGGTCTTTGTGCCACTGAGCTATATCCCTGGCCCTTAAATTTGCCTTGTAAGACTGCTTTCACTGTGTCCCATAAATTCCAGTATGTTGTATTGTCATTATCATTCAATAGTATAAACTGCCTAATTTCTTCTTTAATTTCATCTGTAACCCATTGGTTGTTCAGCAGGGTGCTATTTAATTTCCATGTGTTTATGAAGTTCTTGCGGTTTTGTTTTTTTTTTTTTTTTTTTTTTTTTTTTTTGCAGCACCGGGGATCGAACTCACAGCTTCACGCCTGCCAGATAGGCGCTTAAGCCACTGAGCCAAACTCCCAGCCCTTTGTGGTTTCTTTCAGCATGGATTTCCAATTTCATTGCACTATGGTCTGATAGTATGCATGGGATAATTTGAGTTCCTTTGCATTTGATTAAGCATGTTCTGTGAGCCAGTGTATAGTTTATTTTGGAGAATGTCCCATGTGCAGTTGAAAAGAATGTGTATTCTGATGTTATGGGGTGGGACACTCTATAGACATCTACTAGGTCCATTTGTTCAAAAGTTTGATTTAGTTCTAATATTTCATTATTGATTTTTTTGTCTAGTTGATCTGTCTTTTTGTGATGGTGGGGTATTGAGGTCCCAATACAATTGTATTAGGGCTTACTTGATTTTTCATTTCTGTTAGTTATTGTCTTATATAGCCGGGTGCACTGGTGTTTGTTGCATATATATTTATGATTGTTATCTCTTCCTCTTAGATTCTTACCTTTATGAGAATGTAGTGACCTTCTTTATCTGTCTTAACCAGTCTGGCTTGAAATTCACTTTGTCTGCAAATAGAATAGCTACCACTGCTTTTCTTCTGGGTTTCTGTCACATGGAATATTATTTTTTATCCTTTTATTTTTGGTATGTGAATTTCTATTTGATTTAAATGTGTTTCTTGTAAGCAGCATATTGTTGGATCTTGCTTCTTGATTCATTCTGCTAGTCTGTGTCTTTTGATTGGTGAATTGAGACCATTAACACTGATGGTTATAACTGATATGTATTGACTTATGTTATTCTCCTATGGTTGGCTCCCCCTTTTTTCCCCCTCCCTCTAGTTGTTTGTTTTGCCTGGTGGATTCCTTCTGTTGGGGTTCATGGAGCTGTAGTCCTTATTATCTCTTTCTAAAATGTCCTTCAGGACATTTTGGAGTACTGGTTTGGTGGTCATAAATTTCCTCAGATGTTCTTTGTCATGGAAGTATCTTATTTCTCCATCAATTTTGAAAGATAGTTTTGCAGGTTACATCAATCTGGGTTGAAAATTTTTTCCTTTATTTATTTATTTATTTAGTCTTTTAGAGACAGGGTCTTGCTATGCAGTTCAGGCTGGCCTTGGGCTCACTTTGTAGCCCAGGCTGGTCTCGAACTTGGAACAGTCCTTCTGCCTCAGCCTCCTGAATGCTGGGATTACAGGAGTGCGCCACCATGCCTGACAAGTTTTTTCTTTAGAATTTGGAGTACTTTACTCCAAGCTCACCTTCACTTGAGAGTTTGTGCTGAGAAATCAGCTGTGATTCTGATGGGCTTTCCTTTATGTGTGATTTGTTTCTTTTTCCTAATAGTTTTTAAGATTCTATTCTTGTGTTGAATTTCTGCAATCTTAAGTATCATATGCCTGACTAGATTTTTTTTGACCATTGCTTTTTGGAGTTCTAAATGCCTCTTTCATCTGCACGTCAAATTCTTTTTCTCTACCAGGAAAGTTTTCTGCAGTGTAGTCTGTGAACATTTTTTAGTATCATTTGTGGTATCTCCTGCTGTTTTTCATTGACTCCAATCAATCCTGAGTTATTTTTCTTTGTCTCATCTAGCAGTTGCTGCAATGATTTCTCATGGTTCCTTGCTATTTTTGAGAAATCTTTCTATTCCTGACCACTAACTGTAAGCCTGTCTTCAGTTTCTGAGATCCTGTCCTCACATTGGCCTAATCTACTTTGAATACTTTCGAATGGAATTTTTATTCTCCTGTATATCTGCTTGAATCTGCTTTATGGATTACATTTCTTCAGTATGCCAAGCTTTCATAATTTTCCTAAGCTTGTCTTTTTATCTGCTCTAGTGTCACTAAGCATGGTCTTTATCTGAGTGATTATTTCTGATTTCATTTTTTCCAGAGCCTCACTCAGTTGCTTTATTACCACTTCAGGGAGGCCAGTTGGGAGGCTTCCAGATTGTCCCATCTCAGTGCCCCCTGAATTTGCCATTGGTGTACTTGATTTCTGGGGTTGCATTTTGTTTAAGTGTCTTCTCATTTTTTTCTTTCTTTTTTTAGTTTAATTCCTGGGCCGTTGCTTGTAAATTGCCTATGGTGGGTTGCTTCATTGCTAGTATTTAGGATCCCTGGGTGATGACTACTTCTCTGAGGTATCTTCCAAGTGTAGCTAGTTTGGGGTTTGGGTCTGTTGGAAGATCTTACCTCTTCAGTTTGTTGGAGATGAGAAACTTGCTTGTTGGGCCCAATCCCTGGTTCTTTGACACTGTGCTGCGGTATTCTCTGTGACCCCTGGTCAGTGTCAGTCATAGAATGCCAGGACCAGTGGTATCAGCCAGTGCAGTCCCTCGCATCTGCTGCTCCCCTCGACTGCTGCGTCTCTCTGCAGAGGCCTCCAGGATCACCAGCCATCACCCCGGTCCGCAGGTTTGAACCACTTCTCTCGTGCAGTGAGTCCCGTCTCAGGGAGAAGGTGCCACCAGCTCCCTCCCTCTTCACTGGAGCTTCTGTCTTCACTCTCCGTGGGCTTCAGTTCGCACTTCAGATTCCTCCTCGTTTCCTCCTCCTTGCCTTCCTCACAATGCTGTGTTCAGTGTCTGGATGGCGACTCTCAGAGAGAGTGTTTTCTCTGCTGCTTACTGCTCTGCCATCGTGGTCTCTCCACCCTCCGGTGTAAATCGTAAAGGGAGTTTCATTGTTTTCTCTTTAGGATGTGTTAACATCCAAAAATATCAACAAATAAAATAAAATAATGAAGATTAGGTATTCTTTTACCTAGAGAGGAAAGATTCTGCCTGAATATAGCAGTACTATTCACTATTCACTAGATTTTTGCCTAAAACTCTTTAAGGCCTCATATGCACATCTGTACAATGGAAATAATAATAACCACCTCATTAGGTATCTGTGAGAATTACATGAGATGATGATGTATCGATAAATGCTGGACTGCTGCTTCTCCTCCTCTTCCTTCCCTTCTTCCTTCTCCATTCTCCCCCTCTTTGTTTTCTTGTTACTTAATGAAAAAAATAAAATTTACAAATCTCCCATTATGTAGACATAAAAAAATATGAAGCATAAAATGCTACTCTTAAGAATTCATTCAGCAAATATTTGTATAGTCCCTACACAAATCCATTCAGTCTCCATTCAGTGAATCTTTTTTCATTTTGATTTTAGACCAGATTGTCTTCACAACAGAGACCATAAAAATGCAGTCTTAAGAATTTTGAATATTGTTATTAAACAAGAAATGTCTGTAATCCAGTTTTGCGATTTTTAGAATAATGCTATTTGTCTCCTCCTTTTCTTTTTGTGTACCTTTACTACATCACAGAATTATGTACATGCTGTTGCCTTTTATCTGATACAAAGGTTTTCTTGATATACTGTTTCCTCAGTGAAGGAATGTGTATAAGGAGAGCTTTGACCACCAGCAATCGATACATTTTTGATCTCCAGACTTAATATCAACCAACCAACCCTCTTTATTTTTAGGATCATATATTTAGGGCCCAGAAACCTTAAAATCATATCCCCAGGCTATTGTTTTCAGTCTACTGCTGGTATTTGCTGATAATTTTTAAATATGTTTTGTAATTGAGGACAAAATCATGAATTGAACCTTGATAGTTTTTCTTAAAAATAACAATTCAATAATGGTCATTTCTGTTTTATGCTTTCCTGTAAGCAGAAGTGAAGAATATTGAGCCCTTAGTAAGAGATAAAGGTTTTTTGATACATGTTGGTGGTCTCTGCCCTTCAGTATCCAAGGTATGTCAGGATTTCTTGGGGGGATTCATTTTCAAATTCATTGATTATTTATAATTGTTCTATCTTTCACAATTGTTTTTCTCTTATAGGCTGATTTGAGGGCTTACTTTCAGAAATACCAAGTTTCTGAAATCTCAATTTATGAATCTTCTCCTAATTACAGGTGTGTTTCCCAAATTCAGTAAGTACATGACTGTGTGTCTGCTGTGCACCACAGGTCCACACGTGATGTCAGCCACAGTGTGACAAAGTCCAGGGCCACCTGGCAGAGAGTCTCCAGCTAGCGGAGGGACACACACCTGGCTGCTATCACTGGTGTTATTCTTCACCACATCTTTGTCTCTGTGTACTGATTTTGTGCACTTTATCTTGTTACATACCAATTCATAGGGGAAGCAGAGTGCATTAGGTAAGAAAATGGGCTCTAAAATACATGATTTTGGTTCAACTCCAAGTTCTGTCAATAACTTGATGAATGAATTTGGACAAATTACTTACCTTTCTATACTTCAGCCTCTTGTCTGTCAACTATTAATGATAATAGTATCTTTATAGCATTGTTGCAAAACTTAAAAGTTAAATACACTAGAAATTAAGCCTGGCACACAGCAGGTGCTCAAAAAGGTTTTTAATTTTATTATTTCTGATATGAATTTTTAGTTGCTTTTTTTTAGGTAGATGGCTATATCATCTATATATATAGTATATTCTGATATGCATGTTGCTACTCTCTGTGACATTGTCAAATTATTCAAAATACCAGATAACAATTGTGATAACTTAATAGAAATGGCTTTACTGTTTTACCATTTTAAAGTATAACTATTTGTTTCAAACATAAAACCATTTATGAATTAAGAATTTTATTTATAATTGGTAATGAAATTTATTAAAAATATACATTTATCTTAAATGGAGGCAGTTAAGGTCATATGCTTTTTTAATTTGACCTATTAGTATGTTTGATGTTAATATATTTCACAATGTTAAAGTATTATTGTCTTGTTGAATTTCCTTTTTCAAAAAACTTTGTGTTGTTTCCTTATTTGAAGAGTCATAAATTTTGTGTGGAGCTTAGAAAACATAGTTAAATGCAGTGAATGAACTTAAAATGTGTCATGTACATTACCAATTTCCTAAAAAGGATGTAAAGCATTGTGTACCCCACACGTGTACTAATAAACTAAAATAATAAAAAACTTAAACATTAAATTTTAATATGAATTAATAGGATGTGATTCTTTAAAATGCCGTTTATTTTTCATCTTTGTTTTGTGTGTAGTTGTTCTGAATATTTTTATTCCAAAATAAATATAGTACAATAATCTTTGTATTTATTTACAAATATATGGATTTTTGAGACATGGTCTTGCTATGTAGTCCAGGCTGGCCGTGAGCTTACTGTGTAACCCAGGCTAGCTTTGAACTTCTGATGATCCTTCTGCCTCAGCCTCCCAAGTGCTAGGATCACAGTTGTGTGCCACCATGCTGGGAGTAACCCTTATATTTTAAGAGCAGTTATTCTTGTGAAAGGTATATGTAGCCAATAGTTAGAAAGTTAAATTTAAGGTAAAGTTATGATGAACTTTTTGGTCTTGTGTTTTTATACTGCAGATATGCATCTCTTGCTTTTAAGAAAAACCATGATGCACATATGGCTGTGGAAGAAATGAATGGGACAGAAATAAATGGAAAATCAGTAAATGTGCGACTTGTTAAAACTCATGGAGAATGTACATCACCACTTTCCTCAAAAAAAAGTTCGAATAATTTGGAGAAAAGTACCAACAAAGAAATCAACCCAGCCTCTTCTGTTTCTGCTTTGCCCAGAACTAGGCCAAGGCAGATGGTATCCGAGCACGATAGTGAGCTTTCTCCTTTGGACCGGGTGAGTCTCATCATTGATCCCACAAAATGGCCTCGCACCCGCCTTGCGGCTCAGACTGTCTTTGCAGGATGAGTAACTCTGATACCAACAGTGTTGAAGTAGGAAGGAGAGGATCGGTCAGAACCAAGTCTTTTTTGTGGGTGTTATTGTTATTTTATTGTTTACTGCTGATTCTGGGGACTGAAGCCAGGGTTCCCCACATGCTAGGCAGACTTCCCAGTGGAGTGGTTTACATCCAATGCCTCAGTTTATTTGGTTGCTTCTCACCTTTGTGCTAATATTCTGACTTAATTTTTAAACTATTCTTTTCATTGTACCTAGTCACAACTTGGCATTTTAATATTGGCCAGCCTTTTAAAAAATATTTTCCTTTCATCTCTGACACTTTATGTTCAGGATGGATTTTGGGGTACATAGTTTCAATCCACACATGGAAGGAAGGAAGCAACATACGTTTAGGATACAGGCAGCCTGAGCTGGAGGTTTTTGGGACAATGTCTTCTGCCCTCGTCTCTCTGCATCCCTCAGTGCTCCTTTTCCTGCTTCTCTGCATGCCAGTTTCTCCTGTACCTGCGACTGCTTTCTACCTCGCTTGGTTTTGTTCTGTGTACTTCTAACCGTAGTGTTTCTGGTCAAGCCCATCTGATCATTTGACTCACACATTTGCTCTATATGCCAATTCCACGTTTTTTAGGCAGGAAGTGGAACTGACCCAGCCCGTCAGTTTTGGTGTTTAGTAGTTGAGGAGACCACACTCTCAGTCCAGTCAGTTGTGGCAGTGGTCATGAGTGTGGCAAAGGAAAAGAGGGCCCTGTGAGCTTCAGGCAGGAGTGTGTTGTCTTAGGCTATGTGGATAGGGAAAGTTCCAGGTAACATCTTTGCGTTCTGTTCCCTCACCTTTCTAGCAGTTTCTTGTCCCCCCCTTATCTCCTATTTTTTTGCAATTATTTATTCTATTCATTCATTGAGGATGCCAAGAAGAACTGTAAACAGATTGAATCTGCTCAGTTACTACAAAAAATACCTACTCAGTTCATACCTCCAAATACATTGAACCTTCGTAGCTTTACCAAGATCATAAAGAGACTGACTGAACTGCATCCAGAAGTCAGCAGGTAATAACTGAAATCGTGTTTTAAATAATTTGAAACTTTTCTGTAATAATATAGTTCATTTTAATAATTTAGCCATGTTCGGAACATGTTACTAAGGGGAATGCTGATGTTGTTTCCTTTCATGCAGAGACCATATTATAGATGCTCTTCAGGAAGTGAGACTGAATCATAAAGGGTTTCTCAATGGCTTATCTATTAGTACTATTGTGGAAATGACTTCGTCTCTTCTGAAAAACTCTGCTACCCACTAGGAGTAAACAGAGCAAAGAGGTAAAGCAGTCATATTCTTTTACATTTAAACATTGTAAGTTATTTCATTTTCTTCTCATGTAAGAATAATAATTTTAAGTGAAAATGCTAATATATTACAATACTACTATTAAAGTTGAAAACAAACATTGTAGGGCTCCGGGTGCAGCTCAGCAGTAAAGTGTACACTTAGCATGAGCAAGGCCCTGAGTTCAATCCCCAGCACTAAAAAACCAAAACATTGTATTAGTTGACTGCAATACCAATTACTCCAAAGTTGATTATCATAAGTAACATTTATCATCTTAACCTTTGCAGATTAGGGTGCAGAGTGGCGTAGCAGGGTGGTTCAGCTGAGGGTCTCACATGTTGCAGCCAGGATGTCAGTCTGACTGGTCGTCCAGAGGTTTCACTAAGAGGGAGGTTCTGTTTCTCAGATGTTCGTTCACGTGGCTCTCAGCAGGTTGCCTCAGTTTCTCACAGTGGGCCTTTCTTTCTGCAAGGCTCCTTGCAGTCTTCAGTCAGGGCGCGTGGCTGAGTTACTGCATTCAGACCAACAGTGGGGAGGTGGGATTGGGGATGGTGGATTGACTGCCACCTCTTAAAGAAAGCAGTATTAAAAAATCCGTGTATACTGTATATTTTTTAAATTTCTACAGATCAACATAGAATCCTTTTCCTCAGAACAGTGGATTGGAAGCTCTGTTTCCAGTTGTACGTATCTAGGTGATTCAAGCAAACATTCCATTGAGAACAGTTAGGAAAACTGAATAAACATAAAAAAATATTCAGTGAGAAACACTAAAAAGCTGTCAAGATAATGATCAATTACTGGGACAAGACACTGAAAAGATGAGTTTCTTTGAAATATGCCGAGTGTTTAAGACCAGTTTGTCTCTAGTGTTATCTGCAGAGAAGTAGCCAGAAGCTTGAGGAACTCTTTTTAACAATACTGCAGCTAGGGGAGTGGGGCTGAAGTGCATCTCATCAAAAAGCAGAATCTCTTTCCCTACCACTTTGAACCTGGGCCAAGTTTATGACTTGCTCTGACAAGTTATGCCATTTCCAAAAATCACTATCAGCAATTTGTTACATTCATGTGAGGAAGCGCAGGCAGCCTGCCAAAGGGCAAGAAACTATGTGGAAGGTAGCCAAGGCAGTCTAGCCTATAGCTGTCCACCCCTGTACATGTAAGAGAGACTAACATAGATCAGTGTATCAGCCTGCCCAGCCTGGCAGTTATCCACGGATGCATGAGTGAACCCATCTAAGATGGTAGGAATCACTTACAGGAATCAACTCATTGCTAGTTAGCAGAATTAAAGAATAATTAGATGGCTGCTATTTTAAGCTACTAAATTTTGAAGGGGGTTGCTAATACATAATGCATTATGTTTAAGGACACAAAAGATAAGACTGGGAATTTTAGTAGATAATTAAAAAATCTTAAAAATTAAATTCCATTTATTAGCTTTCCTATGGCTGGTACTGAATACCCACACCCACATCATAAAGAGAGAGGTTTATTTGGCTTATGGGTTTTAGAGGATTCAGTCCATGGTCAGCTGGCTCCAAGGCAAGAACATAACAGCAGAAAGGTATGGCACAGCAAAGCTGCTTAGTTCATGGTGGTCCTGAAGCAGAGAGGTTAAAGAGCATAAGAGAAGAAGGGGCAAGGGACCAGATACAGACCCCAAGGTCACGACTCCATGACCCAGCCAGACACACCTAGAAATGTGCTTCATTAATCCCCTGGATGACTCCCAAGCCAATCAGTTTGACAGTCCACCTTGACTGTCACACTTCATTAATGAAAAATGAAGTAACAATGTAATAACTTAGTTAATAGGCTTTACAGCAGATTAGACAAAGAGTTGAAGTGAGAGTTAGAGAAGAAGCTGGATATATAGGCACATGCCTGTAACCCCAGAACATGGGAAGCTGAGACAGGAGGATGGTGAGTTTGAGGCCACCTGGACTGCACAACGGGTTCCCATCTAGCCAGGACTACTGTATTTATTTATTTATTTATTTACTTATTGCTGTACTGGGGCTTGAACTCACAAGCCACTGAGCCAAACTCCCGGCCCTGTTTTTTTCGAGACAGGGTCGCACTATGTAGTCCAGGCCGGCCTTGCTCACATTGTAGCCCAATCTGGCCTGGAACTCACAATGCTCTTCCTACCTCACCCCTCCTGAGTGCTGGGATTAAAGGTGTGTACCACCACACCTGGCTATAGACTACTGTATTTAGAAAAACTCTCAAAAAAAAAAAAAAAGAGAAAAGAAGCTATGGGTTGAAATACAGGGAGTTAAAAAGAAAACAAAAATAGTAAAAGGTATAGGATACACTGAGAAGTTCTATTATTTGTTTAACAAGATTTTCAACAAAAGAACAAGAACATAGAGCAGACACAGTATTTAAAAAAATTATTGCCGAGACTTCCTCCAAGATGGCCACCCAGATAACACCGTGACAGGGAGGCTCCCTGAATATACCATCAAAATGCTGGAATATAAACTAATATAATAACAGAGAGAAGGAAAAAAGAGGGAGATGGGTCCTCTGGACCCAAGAGGAATCTAAAACGAGAACTGTAGCCCACAGAAAGAGTAAAAGAATGAAATAAAGGCGGAGACCAGCAGCACCTCTGCCTGGAGCGGAATCCAATCAGTGCTGCGACCCGAGCTGAGAAGGTACGATCCAGGTGCTCTTGATACGTGCTGCAGTTGCCAGTAGAATTGCTGCGGTGTGGTGGGGCGGCAGAGACGACAGTCGACCGTGGAGCAAGGTGGTCACGAGTGTGCGAGTGAGTGAACCCGGTGGCCCCCAGCCCCCCACCCCCGAGGGAGAGCGAGGGACAGCCATCTTGAGACCGGAACTGCACCTAATTAGGCACGGTTCCTGGAAGGCCGTGGCAGAAACGGCGCGGGTGCCCTGGGGGTGATAGAGGAGGTTTGGCGGACGGCTCTGTACAGTTAACCAGACAGCGGCCCCATTCTCTCGCGCACCGCAGTAGACATTCGCGGAGCAGAAACAGGCTTGGGAGAGGCAGTGGACCAACACGGCCTCACGGGTGAGCCCAGGAAAATGCCAAGACAGAAAGGCAGAGGGCGCTCTCCGGACTCTGATACAAGCAGAACCGATTCCAGGGACGCTAATGCTAAAATGGTCGGGAGTCCAAAAATTAAACTCTCAGAGGAGTTGACAACAGAATTGGGGAGACAACTCCACGAAGCTATGAAAGAAATTAAAGCAGCACTGTTAACCCAACTGAGAATTGAAATGAAACTCATAATCAGGGAATCGCTAAGCGCCTCTAAAGGAAACATAGCAGGAAAGGTGGAGGATGAAAAATCAAAGGAAATTGAGA
>RJWM01007696.1:0-76742 GCA_004363535.1 Dasyprocta punctata | reverse complement strand
ATTTTTGGCATACGTATTTATAAAGATTTCTTTTTTATAATGAGCTGCAGAGGAGGAAAGGGGAGGGAGGGAGCCACAGAAAGGCCAAAGGCAGGACTAGGGGAAAAAGGCAGGGGAAAAAGAGTGAGGGCTTGCAAGAGCTGTTAGAAAAGCAAAGGGAGAAATGGAAAAAGAGCCAAAGGGGAGAAACAAGGAAAAACAGTGACAAGCAGAGGGAATTCTTATGACAGATGGAGACAGTGACATCAAACATAGAGATATTCAGAAGATAAAGGAAGCCCATGGAGGTAGAAGGATGGATGAAATGTGGGGGTAAAGAAAGGATTTATAGCAGGGCGTGGTGGTGCATGCCTGTTACCCAGCATTCGGGAGGCTGAGTCAGGTGGATTGCCGTGAGTTTGAGGCCAGCCTGGGCTACATAGTGAGGTCACAGCTAGCCAGAACTACATAGCAAGACCCTGTTTCAACAAACAAACAAAGAATTTACTTCATTCTACCTACAGGGAGAACAAGCCTGAATAGGGGATGGAAAGTGGTAACAGCCATCGCTGACCAGTTCTTTCTGGGGCTGCGGTGTGGTGCAAGCATTGCCTCCCTTAATCCTTGCAACAACCAAAGCAGGCCACATGTGTAGACCTCTATTGTCTCCCTGGTGTGAGAAACTTAAAGAGTAAATAAGGTTCAAAATGTACAGTGAATATTGTGAAATAGGCAGAAATTTTTCAGAGGGAAAGAGGAATTAGGATGGGAAAAGGGAAAAGGAAAAAAAATACAAGATAGTTATACTACTACTTTTTATTAGTCCATTGGAAAGAAAGGTTCGTGCTAATATCATTTGGAGAATTTTTTATGCCTATATCTTGTACTCTGAGTAACTACTTTGAAGATAACAATGTGCAATGTATTAACTCTTATTATTCTCCTACTTTGTTTTGAAATTTTAAAAAGTTTTACATTAAAAAAAGCAGGCCAGGTGCAAGCCATGCTGGCCCTGGGAGGAATAACAAAAGCCAATTTGTGCTTCCTGTGAGCTGGTGTAAGCCATGTGGGGCCCAGAAGGAGAAACAAGTCAAATCGCCATTCCCCTGAGTTGGCAGAAGCCATGTTGGGCTTGGGAGGAGTAACAAGAAGCCAATTTGCCCTTCCTGTGAGCCAACCAGTGCATGGGGTGGAAGACAAGAACACTGCCTTCCCACCCCCCACCCCAGCAACTGACTGATTTGGAGGACAGGCTGAGTTCATAGCAACTGAGGTACCAAAACAACTTAATGCTTGTATTGTTTGATTGACTTTGCAGGCCTAAAAACAGTAGCTGAGCATCTACTAAAAGGATAACAATATGCAATATAGCAAATATGGGGGATTTCCTTCTGTCTTATTTTTGAAATCCAACATTGTTCTTACTGTTCTGTTTTGTCCCATTTATTATTTTGTTTTATTCAATGTTCTGTTTTGATTGGTTTTATTCTGTTCTGTTTTGTTTGGTTTTATTATGTCTGATAGTATGGGTAGCGATTTTGAAGATAACAAGAGGCATTATGATAGTCATTGTTGATTTCCTATTATCCTGTTTTGAAATCCTATATCACTTTCACTGTTTCAATTGACTTTGTTCTGTTTTATTTTGTTTGATTTTATTCTCTTTAAAATACGTTTTCATTCTTTGGCTTTGATAGGTTTTATTGTGTTTCATTTTGTTTGATTTTGTTATGTCTCATAGTATGGACAACTATTTTGAAGGAAACAAGAGACATTATGGTAGCCATTATTGATTTCCTATTATCTCGTTTTGAAATCCTGTGTCACTTTCATTGTTCTGTTCAGATTAGCTTTATTCTGGTGTTTTGTTTCTTTTATTCTCTTGAAAAAAAAAAAAAGCAGGTCAGGGCTATCATTATGTGTGCTTCACAGATGGGGAACTAGAGACCTCAAAACAGTGTGCAGCTTGCTAAAACCTAACATGACACCAGCCTGGTTAGGAGTAGTGGGAGCTGGAGTTGAACCCTCAGTCCTCTCTCTTGGCTTATCACAATTCTGGGAGTTTGCTGGGCAGGTGTGGTGTGACTCAGAAAGACAGGAGGAAATCATAAAGACACCAAAGGGAGCATGTTGGTATTATGACAGTGATATTTTCCAAGCTGGGGCCCTTTTTCAGAGTTTGTGCAGAAGGTAGGAGGCTCCATCTTTCTTCTGTCTGCAGGCCTTTCTGCTGTCAGCTGGCTCCTTGTGAAGAAGTTGAACATTCTCAATAGCCGGAGCATTGGGTAGTGATCAGGAGTCACCTCTTCTCTGCTCTGGACAGAGTAGACATAAGTTGGCTCTCTGCAACCCCTGCTCCCCATGCCTCACCCTCCTGCAGCCCGTTTTCCACTGGCATGCCACACTGCATGGTTCACACATTTGTTTCCGTGGGGCTGCCTACACTGGCCTGGGAGAGCCGGAGACCTGGAGACCTGGTCCTATGCTGGACTCAGCTAAATGCGTTCGTGAATATTGCCAGAGTGCTAACTCGTCGCACGGAGACTGCAAAGAACTTGGCAATAAGAGACACAGTCCCTGCTCCCACAAGGGCCCACTTAGCTGGGGAGATGTGGAAGCAAATCAGCAATCACAGTGCATGGTGACAGGGGTGACTTCAGGCACCGCAGACCATGGAGGGCCTATGGAGGCCTGGAGAGGTGTGTGAGGGGAGTGACTAGTCCAGGAGGGTTTCCTGGAGGAGGGGATGGACTGAGTCTTGAAGAGAAATCCTTTCTCCATTAAATTCTAGTGGCTTCTGATTGGCTGTTCCCCTTTGTCCACTCTGATAACATTATTATTTTCTATTTGAAAGGCGTAATTGTTCATTCATTCATTAATTCACCTGAAAAATACCTAGTGCTTGTGTAACATGTGCCAGACACTATGCTAGAGTCTGGGAATTCAACAACGATGAAGACCTAGTTGCTGTCTTCATGAAGCTCCCAGAGAAGTGAGACAGCTGGCAGGAGGCCAGCAATGACCCCACAGAGGCAGGTGGAATCTCTCCCATGGCTCTCTGAGGGATGGGCCACCTTTGTGTGGCCACCCCTTCACTTTACCTTCCCTCCCTCGAACCAAGGGAGAAGCTATCACTGCCATTTTACAGCAAAGGTCATAAGGCAAGTTCACGGTACCTGAGATACTTCCTCAGTTCTCAGGTTCCAAGTCCCTGTTCTTTTCTTTTCTTTTCTTTTCCCTCCTTCTCTTTTATATTGAACCCGGGGGCACTCTACCACTGAGCTACATCCCAGCCCTTTTTATTTTTTATTTTGAAACAAGGTCTCACTAAATTTCTCAGGCTGACCTCAAATTTGTGATCTTTCTGCCTCAGCATCCTAAGTAGCTGGTTGCACAGATGTGTATCACTGTACCTGGCAAGATCCTGCTCTTGTCTCTTACTTAACTGGTCCTTGCAAAAGGGTTGAAGTTAGGCCTCCTGCCTAGTGGGTGACTGTGCAAAGGATGGGCAGCAGGCAAAAGAAAAAAAAATAGAAGTCATACTAATAGGAAAAGAAGAGTGAAATTGTTACTTCTGGTGATACAATTTTATATACAGGAGCCTTAAAGAATCCACAAAACATTGTGAGAGCTAATACATACAATAAAGTTGTGGGATATGAAATCAACACACAAAAATCAGTAGCATTTTTGTAGCTAATAATGTGTTATGCAAAAAAGAAGTACAGAGCTATTAAAGGATAATTCCATTTGTAATAGCTACAAAAATACTTTGGAATGTATTGAACCAAGGAAGTAAGAGAACTGTGTATTGAAATATGGGTGAAATAAAGAAAACTCATGGATGGAAAGAATTAATACTGTTACAATTCTTATGTTACTGAAAGCAACCTGCAGATTCGATGCAATTCCTGTTGAAACTCCAATGTCATTTTTCCTCTAGAAATAGATAAAACAGTATTTTCCTTGCTGCTGCGGGTAGAATACCCAGTTCTCTCTTGCTACTCTTGCTTCTCCCAGTAGGTGGTAGCACAGGAAGGATTGGGAAGGGAAAGGCCTTACAGGGATTCTAGGTCACTGGGCTTAGCCTGGTGGGATGGACAAAATATTCTTCCTCTATTTCTGAATCTTCTCCCTCATCATCCATTTCCTCTCACCTCCTCTCCAGCCTTCTCATAATAACATCTCCCTCTTCTCCCTCTTCTCATTTTCCACTTGCCCCAACTCTTACTTTTTTCCTTCCTTTTTCCCTCCTCCTCCTCTCCCCTTCCTGCTTCCCCATTTTCTCCCTGCTACCCTTTATCTTCCCTCCTCCTTTTTCTTGTCCTCCTCCTTTTCTCCTTCGAACTAATTGCTTAAGAGGTGAAGACCAGGTCGACTTGTGAAAACCCTGATCCATCACCATGGTGATGCTAATTCAAACTGAGTTCAAAGGAAATTGCTCCTGTTAAAACTAACAAGCTGGAGTTAGGGCCCCAGCAAGGACTAGTGCCAGGACGAGCTGAGCCTTGTGCCCAGAAAAATAGGAAAAACAACTGGTGAGCCGCTCACATCCTATTCCCTTCTGTACCCTCCCTGCATCCTTCAGATTTGCCCAAGCCCAAAGTGGACCTGAGAGGTCAATGCCACCAACCTCCTGCCTCCAGACCAGGCTCCACCCAAGCCACTTCAAACAGATGAGCAGTCAGCATCATCTCCGTTTTAAACGTATTGCACAATCTCCCTCATGCTGCGGTTCTGGGGTTTAATCACCCTTGCTTTGGAGAGTCTTTTACGGTTCACAGCAACGCTTCCCATTGCTTTCTAGTAAGCACAGATTTGGAAGTAGCAGGAGTAAAGGAGCAAGTGTTGTGGAAGTGCTTGGTCTGACTAGGTGTTATCTTAAGACTTCACATGTGTGTAGTCAACCCACTGGTTGTCCCCACCTTGTGGGAGTCACATTGGTTGTCCCCATTTTGTGCGTGTTCTGGAATGAGGAAACTTTTAGAGGAAGGACTGCTTAGAGTTTACTGCGAGCCACCCAGCTAGGTCTGGCTGGTTTAAGGAAAGATATGTTGGGCCTCAAACTGGGGACCAAGTCCTCAAAACTGAAAAGGAGAGGGTCTGGGCCCTAAAGCAGCAGTGAATAGCCTTCTGTGCTTGGAAGTAGCCAGTCTTTTCTCCGCTGGTCCCACTCACTGCCTGTAGTGATGTCCATCTTAGCATGTGTCACTCTCAGGCTGGTCAGCTGCATGTGGTTCTTCTCTAGTCCATGGGCAGAGACCATGATTTCCTGTCCCCAGCACAGGACCTGTGCTGGGGTGAGCCCTGAGGTACTATTAATTTCAAGGCCAAAAGTTGAATAGGAACCCTAGTTCCTTGGGAAGTAGAAGACTTGAGATGCCTCCATCAAGAGATCTCACAAAACCTGGTTTGGGGAACTCGGTTTCATGATGCCAGCTGAAGACCAATGAGAGAATGTCCTGGAGAACACTACAGTTCTGTCATTGGCAGGGGCGTTCCACAAATGCTTTTCCTTAGCAGCTCCTACCTCTGACCTTTATAAGACTTTTTCTGTTGCTCAACCCCCAGGTTTCGGTTTTTGTTTTTTAAAACTAAAAGACCTAGTGGTCTTCCTAGGTACTAAAGAGAGACTGGTCCAGCAGTAGGAAAAATTTCTTGAAGGCCAAGACCTTGTCTGTGCTTCTTCAACTTCCTGGTAACTGAAGCCCAGCACTTTGATGATCATAGTCCGCGTGCCATTATTTAAAAATGAGAGAGCCACTGAGGTCTGGCTGTCCCTTGGGGAAGGAGCTAGAGATCTGCTGTCCTTGGATGTGTCCTGTGACCTCAGAAAATCTCTGCATGTCTTTGTTTCTCGACTTCTTAAGGCATAACAAAGGTTGATCATGGCTGAGTCGTCTTATGCTCTCAGACACATCAAGGGAGTGTCGTGAAGCTATAGATGCAGGACAGCATCTCTCACTGAGGCAAGGCCAGCTGCACTTCAACCCTCTCCAGGGTTAGGGACCTTGGTGGTGAACTGAGATTTGAACCTGTGTCCTCAGACTCTCTGGGACCCCTCCATACATACACATACACGCAATAGCCCCAGAGAGTGTGAGAGAGAGTTAGAGGTCCATGGATCTGAGGTGAAATCCAGCCAGAAGCCAGGAAATGACTCAGCTGGGGCTGGGGAGGGCCTGGGGCCAGCCTCCCACCCCCAGGCCAGCCTTTGTACTCTGCCCAGGTTCCTTTCATCTCAGCATCACAAAGCCCCTTTCAAGTTGGACACAGTCCATCAAGTTGGGTCATTATCTCAATTAACAGGAGAAAGCTGGGGCCCAATCTGGTGGGGGCAACTTTCTTCTGAATTAGGCCTGGAGGCCTGGCCAAGATTTCCCAGCCCCAGGCTTCTGCCCCAAGCCCTGGGCTGGCTGTGGGTCCTGCTGTGCAGGAAGCCTAGCTAGGGCAGTTTGTCCTTGTCTGTCACTCCATGCAAGGATCAAGGTTCTGCAGGAGGAGACGGAGGTGTATTTGTAGGGCTGGAATTCCCCAGAGGACAGCGCGGGGGTCCTCTCTCCAACCTCTTAGTCGTTGCTAGTGGGGAAGTTGCTTTTGCTTTTCCAAGTGGGAAACAGGTGAGCAAACAGTTTCCAGGCGTAGGCCCAGCCAGGTTTGGAGAGATCTTTCATTGTGCGGGAAAACATTACTAAAGCTCAGGCTGTCGGGACTCTGAACTGTATTAGCCAGCTGATCCAACAGAGTTTCTCCAGGCTTCTCTGTGAGAATAGTCATTTGTAGTCTCTAACCCCAGTGTGGGCCCAGCCTAAGACAAATCGCGCAGTTCTAAGTGGATCAGGTGCCATCTAGCTGTACAATCTTGGAAAATTGCTTTAACCTCTCTGAATTTCAACTGCATCAAAGGCTCCTTTGCTTGGTGTCCAGAATGTAGAACATGCTGTCCTACTGATACACACAAGTAACAAGAATCCCAAAGTGTAGGGACTGGTGGGAGCCTCCTTTACCTCCCTTGGGTACCAGTGCACAGAGTGGCGACATGGATTATTATCTCAGGCCGCACAGGCAGGGATGGAACCTAGGTTGACAGGAGAGACCTTCAAAGGGAGTGTTTCCTGCCTTTCTGGGCTTGGATGAAGCTACTTCCCTGTCTGCTGAGTCAGGACAGAGAGTGCGGAGCTGTTGGTCTCAGCAGCTAGGATAAGAAAGGGAGTGTGAGGGTGGGGTGCCGTGGGGAAGTCGGGGGTTGAAGAAAATCCAGGGTGTTGCACAAGGAGCAGCGGGGGCGGGGGAAGGTCCATTTTAAAGAGGCGGTGGAGGAGCACAGGGGCTGGTCCCTGCACTGAGGGCTGTCTGCCGCTGTGATGTTCTGTGCTGCAGGGATCAAAGCCGCCCTGGGCACCATTCCCTGAGAACAGGGTAACTGCTGGGCCCGTGAACACCTGAGCTTCTCACAAAGGCCTACTTGATGTCACTGCCTCGGTTTCCCTCATGTCCAGCTCACCGCCCCCGCTTGTTTCTGAAGAGGCCTGTTCCAGCCCAGGGGTGCTCCTCACGCCTCCGGCTTGGGCTGCTGACTCAGTCATCTGGATTGATGTCCAGGGGCACCTGTGGCTGCACACGGTCCATCTCATCTGTGTTAAGCTTCTCTCTCTGGCCCTGGATGGCTTTCCCATTTCAGCCTCAGCCTCCATCTCCCTTTGGCTCTAGACTAGGTTAAGCTTATTTGTGCAATGATCTTAGGATCTGACTCTCAAGTCTGCCAATGGCCTTCACATAGATCAGCACAGTGGGTGTAGTGGGCCTGGCCCTTTCCTACTTGGGCCTTTTAAAATCTTTGTTTTACATTGATCCCTCCTCTAGACCAGTTATGGTGAACCTGTTAGAAATGAGTGCTCAAAATGCAACCCAAAACCCACTGATGGATCACAAAGTGACAATACTGCAATTAAACCTGAATACTGAGGTTTTAGTTTAGAAAAACAACTCATACATAAACACCTTTTACTTAAAAGAAAAATAACGTGTGTGCCATAGGTTCGCCACCACTGCTCTAGACCTTCCGCTGGGCTCCCTGAGTGGGGCTTTCTCTCTCCCAGCTGCATTTTATGCAGTGTGCCATAGCCAGGCCTGGCTGAGGCCAGCAGGCCCTGGTCTGTCTCTGGCCTGCTGTCTTCAGGAGATGGCTTGGTTCTGCATGGGAGCCTGGGTGGGAAGATACAGAGGCCTAGCCAGGTAGAGGCAGCTGGGAGAGTCCTCTCGCCAAGTCTGGAGGGCACATTAGGATGGTGGTGGATGGAACAGAGTCTTTCTTAAGAGGGAATGAACTGGGCTGGGTAACCAAATCAAAAGCAGAAAAAAAGAATTTGAACTTTCTCCTGGGGTCTGTAAATGCCTTCTTCAATATGATTTCTTAGATCATTATCTTGAGTGTCTCAAATACTTCTCCATTAGGGCTTCTTCTTCTGTCTCATTGTGCATACACCCCTATTCCTTCTCTCTTCTAGTCTCTGGACTAACGTTTTATTTTTTATTTTTATTTGTTTTGAGCTTTTTGAGGTCTTTGGATGACCATTAATGCCGTCATTTTACAGGGGAAAAATGAAGACTTAGAAAGATGTGGTGATTTCCTTATAAGCTTCACAGGCAGTAATGTTAGAGCTGGAAGCCAATCAGATCCACTGGACTCCAAACCTACGCTCATCCCATTACATTCTCATACAATTGTGCATGATATGTGCACATGTCTGTATGGTTTGTATATCCACGTGTATGTGATATCTCTAGGAATCCTTATAGGATTGTTTACTGGTTGATCTTTACCTTCCCTTCCCTTCCTTTCTCTTCTTCTCTCTCTTCCCTCTCTTCTCCTCTCCTCTCCTCTCCTCTCCTCTCCTCTCCCACTTCCTCTCCCTCTCTCTCTCTATCTCCATCTCTATCGCTGTCTCTGTCATAAGGCAGTGGGCTCTCTTTTCTCATGATGTTTTCTTTCCACACCTGAGAGGATTAGAAATGTTGGCATTTGGCTTTCTGTAGTTTCAGCATCCCTGGCCCTCTCTGATGAGGAGGAAAGGGGCTTTATAGCTTTTACCTGGTCATGGCACTAACATGGCTTCTATGTAGAATTATAAAAATGTTTTAAAAAGGTAAACTGGCCAAAGCAGAAGAGTCTGGGAACCTGTGTTGTAGACCTGACTTGGCCTTTTACCAATTGTGTGACCTGGGCAAGTCTCCAGACTTGACTTTCCTTGACTAGACAATGGGGATAACAATGCTATCAGCCTTCTGGGGGTTGGATTAGGAGACATAATGTGCATGAACACAGTTGATTAACAAAGGGTCAAGTCATTCATAAATGTCAGTGTGTGTGTATGTGTGGGTGTGACTGTTTGGATACCCACCCCCAGCTTCCTGATGGGATATCTTGAGAACAGTTTATGTTCCCTCCTCCTCCTCCCAGAGAGGATCTAAGCAGAGGGACCATTCCCAAGGACATGTCTTATTGTGGCAGAATGAAACTACTTGCAGCCTCCCTACCTTCTAACAGCATGCATCCAATTAGTCACTCCAGCACTTAACAATGAATGTGATGATGCTTCTGCTCTAAGCCACGCTCAGGAATGGGTGAGGCTTCTTAAATGAGCTAATGCTGGGTTATTGTTTTATAGAAGGCAGAGTCAGAGACAAACTAAGAGGAAAAGTAGCCCTTCCTCTCCTGAGAACCATACTGTGGGTGCTGAGAAAAAACAAAAAACAAAATAAAAAAACCCACTAGTGCTCATCATGGATGTTAACACACTTGCTTCTAGGCTAAGAAGGACATTGGACATTGTGGTCTAGTGAGAACCTGAAGGGTTTCAGAGGGGTCACCCCTGTGCTCCTGAACTAGCTGCCAAGGGTCAACCTCTAGGACACAGACAAGGGACTCTCTCTGGGAAGGGTGTGTAGAGCCATTGGTCTAAGCAATTAGAAAATTGATCAGAGATCAGAGATAAAACAGTGTGACGGGGAATGAATAGAACTCTGTCTCAAGGCTGATGTCTGGTGGGGTATCTTTGTTGGTATGCGGAAGTTAACAAATCAACTTTCTTCCAGTGTTGCTTTGATGTTAAGATCCTTGACCCTTGGGAGAAATGAACCAATATGCATATTTTTTAAATTTTATAAATAAAAATGAAGGTAAAACAGGGTCATTCATTCATGCTTGCATGAATGTATTTGTTCCATAATTTTTTTTAGTATTTTGCCTCTTCCAGGTGGGCTGGAAGATGCCCTTCTATACTGGACATGTTGCCTTTCATGCTTACTGGCTACATGCTAAGACAGGAAAACAAACAAGCCTTAGAAATGCAATGAAAAAAAGCTTATTTGTAATGACATAATTGGACAAAGTGGAGCTTCTACAGCTCTTTCTGTTTAAGGATCTCAATACATCTAAGAGCGAAATCATTTCACAGAGGGCGCAATTGTGTGTGGAGGGTTTCATCTTAACCAGTACAGAGCAGGCATCAGAACTGCTCATTCTTTCTCAGAGGAACAGGTAAGCAAGCCTGGCCTGTTGGCTTGTGTCTGAGCCTGCTCCCCAGCCCTGCCTTTGGCTTCCCACTGTCCTCTGCGTGGATCCTCTCAGCTTCCTCATTGGGTGGGGTGGGCTGAGAAGTGGGGTAGGAATGCCCTTTGAACCCTTGGCCTGTCTTGATTCATCAAAGGGGGCCTCACTGGTTGCTGGAAGGAGTGGGGGAGGAGAAGGAAGGGAGAGAATGCTGCATAGGCTGGGAAAGATCCAGAACTCTCATTAATGTCTGACACCTCCAATAAAAAGCTGTATATTCCCCAAAAGGGATTTTTGAAAATCCTAAACTCTTTGAACCTTGGTGTTTAACTGCCATTCCTTCAAAACCAAACCCCTTGGCTTTCTCACAGGGCTCTCTGCCTGGGGCAACTCCCCTGCTCCAAGCATTTGAGGTCCTTGTGTGGGGACCCTTGAAGCTTCTGTGGCTGGATATGAAAGGGAGGCCTTGGTCCTCACCATGAGAAGGAGAGGTGTCCTCAGGGGCTAAGACTGCAATGAAATCTGAGACTCGAGTGGGTTATGCCCCCATGGGGGAAGGGAACAGTGGAAAGAATGGGAAGTTGCAAGGTAGATGGAGCTGAGAAATGTGGTTAAACCCAAGCATTTTTGTTTCTAAACTTGGTTTTTCTTTTCTTTCCTCTTTTTCTTCTTCTTCCTTCATCTGGGTGAACAAATAGCACATATACATATGCTAAAATAGGAATATAAAAATAAGTCCCTCTTTACTGCAGTACCTCTCGATCTGTAGGCAGCTACCATAACAGCATTTGTGTATTATTTAAAAGTTTTCTGACTGGGGTTGAAGCTCACTGGTATAGCATTTGTCTAGCAAGTACAAGAATCTTGGTTTGACCCTTGGCACTTAAAAACAATTCCATGCTCCCCCACCCAAACAGGAATATATCATACACACTAGTCCATTTGATTTGTTCTTAAAAATACATTTTAGACATTTTCATGTAGATCTACTTATTTTATACACACATATATTCATTTATATATGCATATGAATCTACTTTATCCTTTGCCTGGTATAATATAATAAGGGTAGCTTAATTTGTCTACCCCACCCCCTCATGGAAGACACTTAGGTTGTTTTCAGTCTTTTATTATTACAAAGCTGCGGTGCTCAGTCTCAAATGAACCTATCTGGGCAATTTCTAGAAGAGGGGTCGCTGCCACAGAGATAAGCACCTCAATTTGATAGACATTGCTTAGGTTGTTTTCTAACTCAGCAAGATTGTCTCGGTAGTGGTGGGAGAGCTAGTTGTCCGTCCTCTATCTGTACTCCTGTCCTACCCCCGCCCCATGCATGAATGAGACACAGTGACGTGCATGATCCCCCAGGGGGTGATTGAAGATCATCTCTGTTGGGCTTCAAAATGCATGAAGAGAGAAGTTTGTTTTATTTTCAGAATAATCCATCCTAGTGATGCTTGTTGGGGATGAACACTGCCTGCCCCTAAGCAGAGCTGCCAGGCAGAGGGCTGGGTGTGGGCCAGGAAGTGTCAACTGAGTCCTCACAGAGCAGAGCCCTTGGTCTGGTCCCAGGGAACTGCTTGGGTTCCCCAGCTTTACTCCAGAAGCCCCAGGGGTGCTGATCATTTACAGTATGGTTTTAATTTTTCCAAGCCTTTTGCAGCCAACATTTCATTCCCTTTTAGCTGGAGGCACTGTTGGTTGGTTACATGAGGAAACAGACTCAGAGAGAGCACGTGAAGAGTTAGGAGTCTAGAGGCTGGGGCAGGAGGAGTGCAAGTCTGAGGCCAGCCTGGACAACTTAGCAGACCATATCTCAACATAAAGAAATAAAAAGTGGGTGTAGCTCATGGGTGGGGCATGTGTCTAGTATGTGTGAAGTTGTGGGTTTAATTCCCAGTGATAGATAGATATATAGATAGATAGATGATAGATGGAGAAAGCCAGAAGTCTAGGGTTCAAATCTATCACTGAGTTCATCTACTCCTGTGGCCTTGGGCTTCTGCAGAGACATTTAGCCAGGAGGCTTACCAGTCTCATAAAGGATATGATCTGTTGACTGTCCAAGACCTGCGGTTAGGTTGGGGACCAGTGGCACATGGCTATAGTCAGTGCTGGCTGCTCATGATTTGCTGGCCAGATGTTGGATCACCCATTATACAATGGCTCCAGGCTGCTACCACTGTCCTGAACTGGGTCCTGAACTGGTCCCTCTCCTTCTGGTGATGGTGTATCCTCTCAGATCCTCAGGGGGTGGTTTTAGTGGGGCAGGTGGAGGTGGGTTCTGTGTGACAGGCAGGGAAGCATAACAGTGTTTAGAGCAGATGAGATTGGACTAGACTGCTAGGGAAGAGATCCCCCACTGCCCCACCTTAAGAGCCACTGTAGTTCATGCCATCCACCCTCCACAAAATCAACCACCCTCCAGAGCCTGATTCTCCAGATCACCTTGGTGGCCTAATCAAAGCCAGACATCTCCCTGGCCTTCTCCTGCAATTAATACTCCATTAATAGCCTTCAGTCATCCTGGTTCCAGGCCTCTAGACCTCTGCATTCCTGGCTTCTTTTTCCGTAGGGTCTCTGATCTGCTATCTTTCAGCATCCTGGATTAGGAGCACACAGAGAGGCCATCCCAAAAGCCAAGTATAACTTCTTGGGAGAACCACTGGGGTCAGGAGATTTGGTTTTCTCTCTCGGGGCTGCCACTGACTTGCTCTGTGGCTTGGGAAAGACATTTAACCTTACAGGACCTGTTTCCCTGTCTTTGACAATCAATATTTATATTGCAATAGAGGTCTTACAAAATACTTTCCATCTACACTGTCTCAATGACTCTTCCAAAAGGAGAAAATTATGACCTTTCTGACTGCTATCTTGGGTAGCAATACAGGAGAAAATGGGCTGTGGGAGACAGGAAGCACACAGTGGTTAGCAGTTGCTATCACAGGCTGGGGTGGGGCCCTGAGCAAATGATTTTAGTCTCTCTCTAGGCCAGTCCAATCCCATACTGGAGGGCCTAGGATTTCCCATAACTATTTTACCATGACTCTCCTGAGACTGGAGTGCTATACTGGAGACTCCCAGCAGGGTATGAATGGGTTGGAAAACCTGGAGGAAGTCAGAGAGAAGGCTACCCAGGGAATCCTCAGAAGGAGGGCCCAGGTGGAAAGTGACTGTTTTGTTACAGGTCCCTCAGATGAACCCTTCTGAGGGTGATGACAGCTCTTGGGCTCCCTACGAATCATGACCTATCTCCCCTGAAGACAAAACAGGAGGAAACAGGCCAATGAGTAGTAGTAAGGATTTAGTCAGACTCAAGGGAGGGCTGCAGCAGAGAAAGCCCTGGCAGTGGGTGACTGGTTGAGTAGTGGCTTGGAGACACCCGGTGGTGAGGATGAGGAATCACAGTTGATTCCCCATGAAAGGTAACAGAACAAACAAAAAACAACAAAATAAAAGCAAAGGATTCTTATTTGAATCTTCCATGCCCTGGACAGGGATCTCCTCACTCCTCACAGCTGCTCTGGGAGTTCGACATACCAGTGCTTTCTTCAGTGTGGAACAGCGGCCCAGACCTGGTCCCTTCTCAACTTCTAGCTCCACATACCAGCAACTTAATCATACCAACCCTTTTGGAGTCTCAGTTTTCTCACCTGTGAAATGCAACACCTTACAGGGTTGTTGCAGGGGTACAGCAAGTGTTTATCCCCAGGTCTGATGCAGACTAAGAGCCAAGTAAAATGTGACCAATGCAACACCTTACAGGGTTGTTGCAGGGGTACAGCAAGTGTTTATCCCCAGGTCTGATGCAGACTAAGAGCCAAGTAAAATGTGACCATTCATAGGGTGATTACGTCTTGCCCAGTGTCACAGATGAAGAGACTTGTTTTGCCCTACAGAAAGCAGTGAGTTCCTAAGACACAGAAAGGCTGTTAGATATCATTGTAGGTGGGGGAAGAAAGAACTTATTGGCCACATCTGGTTTTCTGGCAAACCCAGCCAATGAGAGAGCAGCATCTCAGGGAGGTGGGAAGAGGTGTTGGTGCCACCTCTCTGTTTCTTACATGGCCCCTTCCCCTACCTGCCCACACCAAAGGGCACTCAGAATGGGGTGGACCAGCTCCCTTTCATTTTAAAGAAATCACAGACTCCAGTGAGCATAGAGGTCTGGGCAGGACTGACGGGGCAAAGCATTTCCAGGCCCCTAGCAAGAAAGGGCCTGGGATGTGCTTCACTCTCCCGAGGCCCTCTGTTTTCCACCTGTCTAGGCTTTGCAACATCCTCCTGGGTTACACCCTGGGCTGTTTTCCTCTCCTACCATTCCTGGTTTTCCAA
This sequence comes from Dasyprocta punctata, assembly GCA_004363535.1. NCBI lineage: Eukaryota > Metazoa > Chordata > Mammalia > Rodentia > Dasyproctidae > Dasyprocta > Dasyprocta punctata. The sequence continues at coordinate 61,876 of RJWM01007696.1, read as the reverse complement.
GGGGAATCACTAGGAATGCTTTGAAGGTAGGGGAGCAAGTACAGCCTTGTGTATTTGTAATGCTGATCTGTGCCCCAGCTGTGTTCAGGAGAACTTCCCCTGCTACCAACCCTTGTTCTCTCCCCTTCAGCTCTCAGTGGAACAGCAGGGGTGAAGAGTCAGCAGGGCAGAGTAAGCCATCACTGTTTTGGTCCTCAATTGACCAGGCTTCTGGGTGTCGGGGATGGCCTCCTGCACTGGAATCTTGTCCAGATCAGGATGAGCCCTCATCTTGGAACACTTCAGAGCCACCCCAGGTGTCCAGGCCCCCGGGTCATGTCTTAGAGCTCCAACTCCACTCATTTCCCTGGCTTCTCCCTTCCAGGGACCTTCACTGGCTGATCCTGGCAGGGTTGGTCTCTGTGTAGATGTGTCTGTGCACATCTGTCATGGACAAGAGAACTAGGATGCTAGGTGCCAAAGCATGCCAGGCTGTTCACCCCAAGGAGCTGGTCAGGCTGAAGCGCAGGGCATCTCTCTGGACCCGAGGCTCCTACACCCCAAGGAAGGGCCAGCTGGGAGTCCTCTGAGTCCCTTAGCCTTCTTCTTTATTCACTCTGGTGTTCAAGAATACCTTTCTTCATAGTTTTATCATCCTCTTCCTGGTCTAAGGCAGGTAGGAGGGTGAAGAACTGTCCTCTATCACCTCTCAGGCAGAGCACAATAAGTGAGTGCACTGCAGTAGGAGAGATTATAATTGGATAACAGAGGACTTACTAGGTGGAAGTTCTGTTCTGCCACAGGAATCTGACTGCTAGGCCAAGTTTGGTGATAGGAGGTGATGGAAGTGGATAGACTGGTTCTCAGAGGGCTCAGATAACCATGTTAGAGGCTGTACAATAGGCCAGTGACCTGACCCCACTGTCCCGGTGCCCTGGACACAGCAGGTAATGAAGGCATTGTGGAATCTCTGCCTTGTGATTACGCAGGTCCAACCCCAGTGGTACTTAGTGTCAATCCTGGTGCAGACAGGGGGTGTTTCCCAGGGTTTTATTTACTCCACCATGGAGGTAAGACATCACTGGTCTGCCAAAGGTGCTGATGCAAGCTGAGAGCTGGTTATAAGAGTCAGGCAGGGCATTGTGCGTTGGGCAAGGGCAGAGTCACTGAGCTGTGTGTGTGCCACGGGGGTCTGGCTGACACTCAGCATGCATCCTCCTTGTGTCAGGAGCAGCAAGCCCACCGGCCTCACAAATGCCCTGTGAGACAAACGATCATCTGTTTCATTTTGTAGATGAGAAAACAGAAGCACAGAGAAATGAAGGAACTGGCTCAGGGTCACATAGCCAGAAGATGTTGGAGCCACGAGCTGAGCCCAGGCCATCTAACTCCACAGCCCATGTCTTCCTAGCACTGTGCCCAACATCCCACATAACAGAGTTGTGCTGGACAGAAATGGGGCTGTGCGATCAGCGGAGGGAGATTTGGGGCAGGGAATGGGCCTCCAGGTCCTGCTGGGGGTAGGGGCTAAGGAGATGAGGGAAGGCTGTGAACAGGGAAACCACTGGCATCAAGGCTTCCTGTGAGAGGAGGGCATTCTTGCTCAGAGGGGCGATAGTTTGTCCAGTCTCATCTCCCTGAGAGCAGGGTCCTGCCTGAAGCACGGTGTGCCCATGTGCCAAGACAGGGTTACAGGGGTGTGGTTAACACAGGGAGGCCACACCTGGTCCTTCAGGAGGCCCACGAGCCTCTGGCTGAAAATGGCCCATTCTCTCTCTCCAGTGTGGCATGGGTACTGTTATTTTCCTGTGGTGAAAAAGGTCAGGCGGCTCTTCCTTAGAGCAGCCCCCACAGGGGGCCACTTGGTGTCTGCATCCAGCCAGGCATCAGGAAAACAGATGCCATTTCAACAGCTGCCCCTGCCACCACTGCTCGCAGGTGCCGGGCACACAGGCAGCCAGTCCCTACCTGATGGCCCTGGTGGTCTGCACGGGCTAGACCTGCCTGTCAGGGTGGGTGTTCTGCCTTGGAGCTGGGTATTTAAAGCCCACCAAGCTTAGAGATGCTCCTCTTATCCACCCAGTGTCTCTGCACCTGTTACTTCCAGGTTGAGTGGTCCTGGGCAGCTGACCATCCTGGGCCTCAGGCTCCTCATGAGAACAATGCAGATAATACACGTCCACTTGGGAGCAGTAAATGAGCCCACATGCCCATTCAGTAAGCCTTTGCTGATTGCTCTGTGCCAGGTGGCAGCTGGTATTAGGGCTGGAAATGAATTAATCCAACATTGTGCCTATCTGAGAAGAGAGGAGAGGGCCTGCTTGACGAATAGCAGAACCCAGCTTATCGGCACTACCAACACACACTACCAAGCCACACCACCAGCGTGCAAAAGGGGAACTTCTCCTTAAGAGAAGAACAACCAGCGACCAGGTGGGGGGATTCCAGAGCAGCCCTCTGCCTGCTGCCGGGAACCCGAGGCAGGTCATAAAGCCCAGTCTGGGGCTGGCGGTGAAACAGGTCTTTGCCAGGGGTGGGGGTTGGGACATGAGTAACCATCAAAGCGGAGCGAGCCGGGGCAGGCCCAGCCGTGCTGAGATCCTGGGCGCAGCTGGCTTCCCACCGCTCCCACTGCCTGGCCGCCGCCGCCACCGCCGCGCGGGGGCGCGCGCTCTTCCGCTCTCCGCCGCGCCCGGGTTTGTGGATTCTTTGTCTCCCACCTTCCTTCCCACCTTCCACTTGGGGAAGAAGGATGCCCACCACTTGGATAAGGCTTTGGAGCTTTAGGAAGGGTTTTAATTTGAGCTCTTCTAATCTGCTTCAGCAACCAAGGAGGAATTAGGATGCTACTGAGAGCCAAGTCCTTGGCTAGGGTGGCCATTCAGTCACAAAGCACCTGCGGTGTGCTCAGCTCTGAGTATGCACGCGCGTGTGTGTGTGCGTGCGCTCGTGTGCGTGTGTGTTGAAGACTGCAGGGCTTTGGCCTTCTTAAGGACTTGGGTCTTTATGCTGAGAGCAGTAGGAGTCCACGCAGGGATTCAGGTTGGTAAGGGAGGGAGGTGGTAGCGAGATAAGGTTTATGCTTCTGAAAGATTGCAAGGGCTGCCGAGTGGAGGATGATTCAGACTGAGCCAGTCACTGTGGAGACACCAGATGGGGTGGGTGTTCCAGTAAGACTAACAGGGTGATGGCAAAAGGATCACATTCATGCAGAACCCGATGAGTTACACATTGTGCAGCCTCTCCCCCTCCTGCAGCTACCTGAAGCCCTTATTTGTTGGATCCAGGAACCCTTGCCCTCAGAGGGGCCCTCCCCCACCCCAGGATGTGCCTGTCCTGAGACACTGTCCAAACTGGCCATACCACCGCTAAGCTGTGACCATAACCACTGTCATGGTGCCCACAGACAAGTGCCCGGTGGGACCTCACACCAGGCCTCAGAAGGCTGCAACCACCTACTTGTGATGTGGGAGGTAGGCTCACCACAATTCGTGATCGGTCCCTTGCTTGCAAATCCTGGAGTTTCAGCTCTAGAGCACAACCTGAGGCAGCTATCTTTAGAGAACTGACTCCTGATAAACCTCCAGAAGACAACAATGGCAAAAGCAAAATGGCAATGTAGTGTGCGAGGTTTTCACAGAGTTGCGATACAGACTCACAAGTATGGTGACATCTGGCAGACACACATGTGGATTAGAGCACTGCCTGACCAAGCACATTAGTTACTACTGCAATGAATATAAAGTGTGTGCAGAGTCTGGGTCTGCCAAAATCTGGACCTTCTCTGGGGTGCAGGTTGTCTTCTTGGGAGGGTTTATATTCCTAACAAATGATGGTTCATCCATTTTTGTGAGGTGTCACAAGAAAGTCCTTAGTGAGACCTGAAGAACTGTCCCCATCCTCCAACAAAACATTCCTTTCTGGCACCTGGAATGAATCTATTCTCCAGTTGAAAGCAGGTCTCCTCCAGGAATTGCTGAATGGCATGGGAACATCCTGCCTCCTTGTTTTCCGGAGTCATGACACGCACAGCTTTTTGATTCCTATAGACTTTCTCCAATCAGGGTGCTCATCAAACACTTGGACTTCTTGTTTCTGGTTCTGCAGTTGATCCTGCTTCTCTGCATATACCCTTGATCTTGTGACTGACTTGTAAGTTTCCTGGTCCTTGGGGGGTCAGGAGTGGAATGTATTGGTTTGATCCTGTGTCCCCCAAAGGACTTGTAATTTGGATGGGGCTGAGTCTGGCATTCCTGATTGGTTTGTTGTGTGGCACTGGGATTGGCGATGTGAGTGCTGTACCCACCCAGGAGTGGAGCCGACAGTGTAAGGGCAAAAGGAACATGTGTCTTTGCTCTCTTGCTTTCTCTCTTGCCAGTGTGCCTTGCTGTTTGTCAGCTGCCGTGAATGGCTGCCCCACCATGCCATGCTGCCTTGGAGCCAACTAAGTATGGACTAAAACCGCCGAGAACTGTAAGAAATAAACCTTTCCTTCCCTAATTTTGGGCGTCAGGTATTCTGTCTCAGCAATGAGTGAAAAGTAACTAAGACAGTAACCAAGACAAGCACTTTGGATAGTGTACAACATCTAACAGTCCAAGATGAATGTAACTGGAGTTAAAGAAGGAGAGGAAAGAGAATGTACTGAATAGTATTTCAAGAAATAATGATCAAAACACAATGTGTTTTGTTGAAAAGCATCAGTTTAAGAGATGTAAGAGGATCAGTAGCAAACCATACCAGAGCACCTGAAGACCAACTATCGACATCCAAAGACCTGAAGATAGTGAGAATACTCTGCAAACATTCAGTGAGAGGCAGAGATGCCAATGTGATGGTCAACTTGTCATTAGAAATCATGGTGGCTGCAACACTACTGAGCAGCATCTTTAAAATGATGAAAAGAGAAGAACAAAAAAGAAAAGCCCTGCTGGGGCCAGGGATATAGCTCAGCAGCACAGTGCCTGCTCAGCAAACTTGAGGTCATGAGTTTGATTCCTGGTTTAAAACAAACAAACAAACAAACAAACAAAAAACTCTGCTAACATGGAGTTTATGTTCAGCAAAACTGATTTCAACAATGAAGACAAAATAAGTTTTATGCTAAAAATAAACAGAATTCATAAGCAGCACAACTACACTATAAGAAATATTAAAGAAAGTTTTTCAGGCTGAAGGATAATGGCATCAGACAGCAACTCAGACTTACAGGAAAACAAAGATCAGACATGATAAGTATGAGGGTTAATAGAAAAGATTATGCATACTTTGTCTTACAGTGCTTCACATCCATTGAAAAAAATAAGACTTTAAAGCAAAAGTTATAATTCTGTAGTGAGTGGGTTTATTACCTATATATGTTAATATATAATAAAAAAGTAGTGTGAAGTATGGAAGTAAATGTAAGTAGAAATATATGTATTGCAAGATTCTCGTATTTTGTGCATATTGCTATAATATTAACTATATGCACTGTGGTATGTTAAAGATTTATATTATTATAACTAGGCTCCTAAAGTGCACAGAAATACTAAAAAAGTTTATGGAAGAATTAAAACAAAATGTTAAAAAATTTTGATTAATTACAAAGAAGTCAGGAAAGGAAGAACAAGAGAACGGATGAAATAAATAGCAAACAAATAGAAAGTGTCAGACCTAAAGGAATGAATTGAATACATTTTTTTTAATATTAGGGACTGAACCCAGTGGTGCTCTACCACCAAGCTTTATGTTCAGTCCTTTTAATTTTTTATTTTGAGACAGGCTCTCACTAAATCATCCAAACTGGGCTGAAACTTGGAATCCTCCTGCCTCAGCCTTCCAAGTAGCTGGGATTATAGGTATGAGCCACTGCATCTGGCTAAATTGAAACTTTAATTAGAAGTTATAGATTATCTGATTGGACAAAGAAATAGATAAGTATGTGCTGAATATGAGATTCATTTTAAATACAAAAACAATGTAAAGTTAAAGTAGTGAAAAAAGGTATACCTTATGTGATGGTTGATTTTATATTTCAGGTTGGCTTGGCTGTAGTACCCAGTTACTGTGCTTAGTTAGTCAGTACTCTAGGCATTACTGTGAAGGTGTACTGTAGAAGTGGTTAACATCACCACCCAGTTGACTTAAAGTAAAGGAGATTGTCTTCCAGAATCTGAATCCAATTGGTTAAAAAACTTTGAAAAGCAAAATTGAAGTTTTGCAGAAATAAGAAATTATACCTGTGGGCATGGTCTATTGCTTCAGTTTCTGCCAGAGAAACTGCCAGCCTGCTTTCTCCAGTGGATTTCAGACTTGCAGCCGCATATTACACCAGCCAATCCCTCACTTTCTTGCTCTCTCCCTCTCTCTCCCCTCATTACACACACACACAGGTGTAGAACTATATGAAAATAGAAATAGAGATCTCCAGTAGGTTCTGTTTCTCTGGATGAACTCTGATACTTTATTCAAACACAACTTATTAAAAAGCTGGAGTTACTATATTAATGGTAGACACAATAGACTTTAAGACAAAGGATATTAGCAGAAATGAAAGCTGTATTTCCTAATGACAAAATGTCAATGCATCAGAGAAGCATAATAATTATAAATATGTTCTAAAAGCTAGTAATACTTATTATAAGCTGTACAGAATTTAATGAGAGCTTCAAAATACAAGGGGCAAAAACTGAGAGAACAAAAGAAAAAAGAACAAAAGAAAGACAAATTCATAGTCACGGTTGCAGATTTTATCACTCTTTCTTAGTAATTGATGACATAATTATGCAGAAATTCAATTAGAAGAAAGAGAATCTGAATGATACCACTGATTTTCTTGGCTGAATTGACATTTATAGAATACTATACATAGCAGATACTGAAAACTCTTTTTTTCCTCAAGTACACATAGAACACCATGGTGAATCATATGTTGGGTAAAATAAGAGGTCTCAATACATTTCAAAATATTTAAACTTTATAAATGTTTCTGACCAAACTAGAATTAAATTAGAAATCAGCAAGGTATTTAGAAAGTTTCCAAATATTTGGAGATTAAATAAAATTTTAATATGTGTATTTTTATTGCTGTTTAATTTAAAGCACTTTCTAATTTCTGTCATTTTTTCCTTTGACCTAGACTCATGAGTTATTAACATTTTTAATTTAATTTCAGACTGAACCCAACACTATACAGATGCTTCCCAACTTACCATGGGGTTGTATCCCAATAAATTCATCATAGGTAGAAAATGTTATAAGTAAAAATCGCATTTAACACACCAAACCTGAGAGAGCAGACCAGTGCTGGGGGAACAGCTAGGCCCTCAACTCCAGTGTGAAAGAGCAGACCTGGAGCAGAACGCTTAAAACGTGAGAGAGTCACCTGAGAATAGTGCACCTTCCGTGTGAGCAAAAAAAAAAAAATTTTTTTTTTTTTGTCTGTACCAGGGATCAAACTCACAACCTTGCATCTGCCAGGCAGGCACTTAAGCCACTGAGCCAAACTCCCGGCCCTAAATTAAATCTCAGAACTAGCAGACAGAGCTATTGTAAGTGACTAATTAATGAGAAACACTTTAAAAACAAGAGAACATAAAAAATGGATGCAATAGCTCCTAGATGATGCAAAGACGAGTAATCTATTATAAATTGGAATTAGTGAAAAATCAGAAGATAGCACAAATGGCAAAAAAAAGATGCTTAGTGGATAACAGCTGAAAACTTTCCAAATAACATGAAAGAATCCAACATGTAGATAAATGAGGCATATAGAACCCCAAATAGCCATGATTAGAAAAGAACCTCTCCATGACACATTATAGTCAAATTTTTGTAAGTCTAAAACAAGAACAGAATCTGAAAAATGTTTTAGAAAAGCAATAGACCACTAATAAGGGAAAACCAATGAGAATTATGGCACACTTTTCCACATAAACCTTAAAGACCAGGAAAGCTTGAAGTGTTTCAAGCTCTAAAATAAAACAGTTGCCAACCCAGGCTGACATATTCTTCAAAACTGTCTTTCAAATTTGATGAAGAATTAAGATATTTTTATGATACTGATCACCTAAAAAAAATTATGACCACCAAACCAGCTCTCCAAAAAATTCTCAAGGATACCCTAGAAAGAGACAACAAAGCTAACAATGGCAAAATTTCTAATAGAATGAGTAGGAAAGGGTGAGCTTAACTAATAGGGTGAAAAATTAAGTAGAAGGAAAAAAATAGGGAGTCGACAACAGGAAAATAAGTAGTCACAGGAATAAGTCAAAACCTATCAATGATAACTCTCAATGTGAATAGTCTCAATTCCCCAGTCAAAAGACACAGATTGGCAGAATAGATCTAGAAACAAAATCCAACAATATGCTACATACAAGAAACACATTTAACCCAAAAAAAGAAACTCATAGAATAAAAAATTAATTTAATCAAGAAATGGAAAACAATATTCCATTCAATAGGAACTAGAAAAAGGCAGATGTAGCTATCTTACATTCATGCAAAATGGACTTCAAGACAAAACTGGTAAAAAGAGGTAAAGGTCACTACATATTTGTTAAGGAAACAATCTAACAAGAAGCGGTAACAATTATTAACATACATGCACCAAAACAGTGATGCACCCAACTTCATAAAACAAGTACTACTGGATATAAAACATCAGCTGGATATAAACACAGTTATAGTCAGGGGCCTCAATATCCTACTAACACAAGTAGATAGATTAACTGGACAGAAAAAATCAATAAAGAAATATTATAGTTGAACAAAACCTTTGAACGAATGGATTTAATAGATAACTACAGTGTTCCACCCAACAACAAAATGCACATCTTTTTAGAAGCACATGGAATTTTCTTCAAAATAGAGCACATATTAGCCAATAAATCAGCTTTAAGTAAATGTAAAAGAATTGAAATTATATCATACATATCACCAGACCACAACACAATGAAGTTAGAAATCAAATACATACCTAAGCTAATCATCATAGCTTAACAACACAGTACATAGTTTTCCTTATTCTTGTGACCTTGTGGTTGACTGGAAGCTGTGGTTCCCTACTGCTACTCATCATCATGAAAGAGTATTATTCAGTATATTTTTAGCCCAAGAAGAGATCAAAAATCAAAATTTGAAGCATGGTTTTCACTGTCATAACACTTTATCATCAACACAAATTTGAAAATTCACAAACTGACCCTTTGTAAATTGGGGGTATGTGTATAAAAATGAACATGTATACCCAACTAAATGAGGGTTACGCATTTTATGTTTTAAAATCAATTATTGTAATCTACCTCTAAAAGAATAAAAGAGCAAGTTTGTATTATTTATTTCAGAGAAATCTGGTATTCAAGAACCAGCTGCCAAAGTGGAAGGTGCTGAGAGACTGAAGAAAGAGGCAGACAAATCCAGGATAGCACAAAGTGCAATTTATTAGGGTCTTATGGACAGGTTTATGGAAGTGTGTCTTCAGTGGCAGCAAGGCAGAAGGATCTCAACATCCTAAGGCAGGAAGAATGGGTTGATGGTAAACTAGACAAAGCTGGCCATCAGTCGACTGCAATGTACCTGGGCTTTCTAAAACCTATTTATAAAGGGAGTGTGGTGGCACACACTTGTAATCACCTTCATCACAGGGGAGGCTGGGGCAGGAAGATCACCAGTTCAAAGCCAAACTGTATTACATAACAAGATTGTCTTAAAAATCAAAATAAAAACCTATAAAAATGCCAAACATTGGTTAAGAAACAGTCCAAGCATAGCACAAAATGCTTGGCTGACTATTTTAATAACTTTATTTTTTCCATTAGGCTTGGAATGTGTGACAGGGTGACCTGGTGTGTGAAATGGTGGTTACAACTAAGATGGCTACAGTGAAATCAAATTAGATCCCTACATTATTATGTCAATAAATGCACAAGAAACATTTGAGACATTTCCAGTTATGTTGAAAACTTTCAGATAACTGGGAAAATAAATGCAAAGTGTTCTCAATTTCATAAAGGGCATTTATGAAAAAACTACAGCTAAAATCATCCTTACTGGTAAAAGAGAGAACACTTTATCTATAGATGAAGAAAAAATAATCAGGTTGTCCACTTTCATTGCTTCTATTCAAGTTAGTACATGAGATCATAGCCCCTGCAGCAAAGCAAGAAAAGCAAATAAAAGAAATGGATATTGGAAAGGAAGAAGTAAAATAGTATGTAGTCACTAAGGACATGATAGTTTATGTTACGGTTTATACATTGTGTCAACTTGAGAAGTCTAGAAGCTTAATTAAGGCAGCAGCTCTACATCCTGGAGTGTAGAGCACAAGCAGTTACCTGTTCATTGTGTCAATTTGAGAAGGTCAGAGGTTTAACTAAGAGACTCAGCAGGGAGTCAGAGGTCTTACTTTGTAAACATCCTTATCCTGTGCAAAGGAAGGCAAGGAGATTTATGAATGCTACACCCACCCTGGGGGGGGGATCCTGTGTACAATATAAGGGAGGAAAAGAGGCTTGCTCTTGCCCCCTTTTTACTCTGGCTGCTTTTGCTTGGCTGCTACCTTGAAGTGCTGCCCTAGTGCCATGCCACCCTGCCTTGGAGTCAGCTGATTGTGGACTGAAACCTCCCAAAACTGTAAGCTAAATAAACCTTTCCTTCCCTAATTTTGGGTGTCAGGTTTTTTGTCTCAGCAACGAGGGAAAAGTAACCAAGACAGTGTATGAGTATAAAAATCTTACTAGAACTTATAAGCAAGTTTAGGAAGGTTAGAGGATACAAGATCAGTGTATACAAATAAATTGTGTTTCTATATACTAACAATTGAAAAAGCAATTAGAAAAGGAAAATTTTTAATTACAATAGAATTATAAATAATGAAAAACAGGAAAGTCTTTAATAAAAGTTATGCAAGAACTGTGCACTGAAAAATATAAAATATTGCTGAGTGAAATTAAATGTCTAAGTAAATGGGAGATGTTTATGAGCAGGAAGACTCAACACTGATATAACTTTTTTTGCCAAATTAACCTACAGATTTAATGTGATTCCAGTCATAATCCTAGAAGGTTTCACTGCTAGCATTTTATAGGCTTATTCTGAAAATATATGAAAGTACAAAAACCCCAAAATCATCCCCCCAAAGAAAACAAAGCTTGATAATTTGTACCAGGTTACTATAACATTTAATTATAAAGCTACAGCACTAGAGTGTTGTCACAGGTGTGTGGATAGACAAGTAGATCAATGAAATACAACAGAGATTCTAGAAAACAGGTCCATATTAACAGTTATGTAATTTCAGACAGAGGTCACTAACTAATTCTATAAAGAAAAGAAAATCTTTCAAACAAATGGTACAGAAATAATTGGACATGCTTACTCAGGAAAAAAATGAGTCTATTCTCCTAAACCCTGTACCACATATCAAAAATTAGCCAGGCACGATGACATATACCTATGATATCAGCTACACAGAAAGCTGAAGCAAGAGAATCATAAATTCAAGGCCAGCCTGGGCAACTTGGTGAGCTTCTGTCTTAAAAACAAATGAACTGAGGATGTAACTCAGCACTCTCGGGTTCAGTCCCTAATCTCACACACACACACACACACACACACACACACACACAGAATTGTATCATAAATCTAAACTTAGTACCTAAAACTACAGTTTTTTTTTTAAAGAGCAAGCCTAGTAGAAAAGTTAGGCAAAGTTGTTTTGCGTGAAACTCAGAAAAAAATGATAAATTGGCTTTCATTAAAATAAACAATTGCTCATGAATAAACATTTCTGCTTTTAGCAAAATGGAATAACAGGGACTATATTTGCTTTCCCACCTTTAACAAGTGTAAAATTGGAAAAAACAAATGAAACAATTTTTTAGGTATTAAGTAGCAGTACTGGGGTACAATCCATGAGAAAAGGGGAAGGAATGAAGAAAGCCCTACAACTGCTTCAGCATATGGCCTGGAGGAGATTTCTGGGTCACAAAGCAGGAAAAGAGAAGGCTAACAGATCTGTTGGTCTGCTATGGCTTATATGTAGATGTCCCCACAAAGCCCCATGTGCTCATAGGCAGGGCTTTTGGGAAGTGATTGAATAAATCAACCAATAGAAAAGTGAATGTAATAAAATTAATAAAAGAATTAAAGGTGTTATAAATTTGCCTAATAGATTTAAGAACAGTGGAAACCATGAACAAAAGGAGAGACAAATAAATACAGTGGTACCTTGGTTCACAAACTTAATTCTTTCCATGATTCTGGTTGCAAACCAAATTAGATGAAAACCAGATCAAACTTCTTCATAAGGACAATATTGAACATAACTATTGAATTTAATTCAGTTCTTATCCTATTTGGTTTGTGGCCATAATCATGGAAAGAATTAAATTTGTGAACGGAGGTACCATGCAATATAAAGGATCCTAGTAGGGCTGGGCTACTTAGGACACTGAGATAGGAGGATTGTAAATTTGAGCGCAGGTGGGACAACTTAGCGAGGTCATTTTTCTCAAAATAAAAAATGAAAAGGACTGAGGCTGTAATTCAGTGCTAGAGTACTTGCCTAGCATGCATGAGGCCCTGGTTTCAATCCCCAGAGCTGGAAAATAAAAATAAAAATAAAAAAAACAATAGTAACAAACAAAGACCAACTAACCAGCAAACAAAAACACCAAATTATCCAAGTAGGACTTCTAGAGAGGAAAAATGTAATTTCTGAAATTAAAAAATACAGTGGTAGTGTTCTGGCTTATATCTAGAGGTCCCCTCTATAGACTTATGTGCTCATAGGTAAGGGCTTTGGGGTGGAGTTTGACTAAATTGGTTTAACACAGTTCTGAGTGTGGATAATGAAAGCCCCACCCCGGGGTGTGTGATGGCATCACCAAAAAAGCTCATAGCCTATATGGGATAAAAGGGAAAGGGAGATTGCTGCTACTGCTTGCTGCTTTCAACCTACCCTGCCATGGATTGTTTCTCCTCTGTGATGCCCCTTTGCCATGCCACCCTGCCTTGCAGTCAGCTGCCTATGGAATGAAACATTTATAACCTGTGACTGGAAACAAATGCTTCCCCCCTTAACTTGTGAGTGTCCAGTATTTTGTCCCAGCAGCAAGAAAAGTAACTAAGACAGATGGTATTAATGGATTAAACATTGAAGAAGAGAGAATCAATGAACTTGAAGATCAGCAATATAAAATACAAGATATAATCCAAAAATAATGCTGAATGTTTAAATTTTAAAAAGGTATTACAGTGAAAGACACATTACCTTTAATCTCCCTGAAAATGCCCTCTAGCCCTCGCCACCCCTCTTAGAACACACTGGTCCCATTGTTCTTGCCACTTTCTGAAGACGTTCTGGAAGAACTCTTTTGTGTCTTCAGTTGCTGTTGTGGCTGTTTCAGTGTCCTGAATTGATTCAAACTATTTACCTTTCCTTTCATGGTCATTTTGACTTTGGGGGAAAAGACAGAAGTCTCCTCATTTAGAAGTTTAATATTTGAAGTAACAATAATAGCAAAATATTTTAGATTTATCACATATATAGAAATAAAGCTATGCAATAATATTATCGCAAAAGATGAGAGGAAGGAAATGTATATTGTTACAAAGATTTTATAAGAGAGATTATCAAATTAAGGCTCATGAGACAAATCTAGTAGTCCACATATTACTCTATTGTCCAGAAGCTGCATGTTTTTTTTATATTTTTAAAAAATCAAGAAAAAAAATCAAAGGATGAATAATATTTTGTGATGTGAAAATTTCATGTCTGGAAATAAAATTTTATTGAAACAGACATACTAATTCATTTCTATATGTGCTGTGGCTGCTTTTGCTATAATAGCAGAGTTGGTACTGCAACAGAGACTATAGGGCACACAAATATTAAAATATTTATTTTCTGATCTTTTCTACAAAAACAATTGCTGATTCCTGTTTTAAACTATATGCAGAATAGTAAAGGCTATTTTAAAACAGATAATGTATAGATGTATAGTGTAAAATTTAGTGTCACCATTAACATTAAAATAAAGAAACAACTGATGCACCAATTGTGGAGATCAAAAGGAATCATCAAAAATCTTAAATTAGGGCCAGAGATTTAACTCAGTGGGTTAAGTGCCTGCCTGGCAAACACGAGGTCATGAGTTTGATCCCTGGTACCTAAATAAATAAACAAATAAATATCTTAAATTATTCTTAAAGAAAGCAGAAAAGAGGTAAACAAGACCATAGAACACATTGCACTAATAATGAACATTAGGCAAAAGGTAGATTACATATATCAAAAATGATGATTACAGCAAATGTAAATGGTCTAAATACTCCAAACTAAATTTCAGAGATTATCAGACTGAATAAAAAACCAAGACTCAACTGCATACTGTTATCCAAAAATGTACTCTAAATGTAATTGTATCAGTAGATGGAATGTAAAATGATAGAAAAATAAAAGAAAGCAGAGAGACTATATTAATATTGGTCAATGTAGACTTCAGACCAAAGAATATTGTAAGGAACAGAGAGAAATATTATAAGGAACAGAGAGAAAAAGGGATCAAATAATATGACATAAAAATCATAAATTTAATAACCATTTTAAACTATGCATCAAAATTTGATAGATTAGAAAAGAGAAATAAGTAAATTTACAATTATGGTTCTTAATTTCAACACTTTCTTCTCCATAACTGATAGAACAAATAGAAGGAATATCATTTTGGGTATAGGAGACTTGAACAGTATCAGTCAGCTTGGTTCAATTGACATTCATAGAGAACTATATCCAACAACAGAGGAATGCACATTTGTTTTTTAAAGTAAAGGGGATAGGGTGAAGAGGGGGAGTGAAAATAATCAAAGCATGTTATGTGCATGTACAAACCTGCCAGAATTAAACACTTTAACCTGTATTACCAATCTATACTGATAAAATGATATGAAACAAAAAATACCATGCAAGAAAGATTTTTCCAAGATACACAATATCTTATCTTATACTGTATACTTTATATTATATACAAGATACACAATTATAAAACAAGTATCACAATTTCAGAAATTTTAAATAATGCAAAATACATTCTGTAAACATGATGAAACAAAGATAGAAATCAATAGCCAAAATGTATCTAGAAAGTTCACCAAATATTTGAAAAGAAGACAGCATATTTCTAAACAAACCAAACAAAAATATAACTAGAAAATGATTCTATCTGAATTAAAAAACAAACACATAGTATATAAAAATTTCTAGGGTATAGCTAAGTAAGTTCCTAGCTATAAATAGCGTTAAATGCTTATATTAGGAAAAAAATGTTCTCAAATGTATTATCTGAACATCTACCAAAAGAAACAAGAAGATGAGAAAACAAAACCTAATTAAACAATGTAAAAGAAATGAAAAGGTGAAAGTAGAAATCAATGTAATAGAAAACATTGAGAAAAACTGAAAAGTACAGAAATCCTAAACTTTTTCTTTGGAAAGTATTCTAACTGTTTTCTGGTCACCCATTTGGTGCGGTAGGAATTCCGATGCTAGAGTTAAGGGAATGTCTGACTATACAGCACCTGACAGCAGTTTATCAGTCACACATACTTGACACAATCAGGGACCACGATGGTGGGCAGGGGTGGGACAGAAGCCTCAGATGACAAAATAAACTCCTGGGTTCCCTTTGTGCCCTGGGTTCCCATGGCACATTTCAACAGACCCATTATGAGGCCCTGATAATGCCACAAAAGCAGAATGTTTGCATAAAATGAGAAATTGCTACCAAGAATAAAAAAAATCTATATAAGCTCTCTAGCTTCCCTTATTTTTAGTCAGTTTTAACTGACTAATTTTGAAGGCCACATGACTGGACAATTCATTCCAGTATCAGTTTCCCACTAGCTTTGCTACAGAAAAACCTCTAAGGTGTGGGCTATGATGACAGTTGCCTACATTGCTCCCCAGTGACCTGAAGGCTGCTTTGGCTGAGAACTCTGACTTTGTGCATGTGTCAATACATATCTGATGGAATTAAAGGCTTGGGATCTCTGTCTTCATCTTGCTGCTGTCTCTTTTGCAGTCTTAACCCTTGAGTCAGATTCTACTCAGCCTTTCTTGTAAACAGGTTGATCATTTAAAAAATGTTTTCTCCAACAATACAATACAATACAGAGTTAATTTGACCTTGTTGCCTGTTGAAGCTGGCACATGTTTCTTCCACCTCCCTTTTGGACTTTTTTAGAAGCACAAAATGAGCAACCACGAGGGTGCTGCGTTTGGGGATAGAGGCTGTAGGAAGTGGTACCAAGGGGATAGGAGTTCTTTATAGTTTCTATAATAGGATATGACTGATTTTTTTGAAGAATTTCATAGACTGGTAAGGAACTAAATGTTGCTATTTCTGGATAAGTGTATTGCACCTTGTCCTCTTGATGAAAAGGATTTGTTCAAGGAACCATTACCACAGAAGCAGAGCATGGAGGGGTAGTTAGGCTAGATGAGGGCTTCTTAGTTTCATCAGATGTTAAGGCAGCACAAAATACCGGACTCTACACATATAACTGTATGAATGTATAAGTATGCAAGATAGATAACTATACTACTAATTCTGTTAGTTCATCAGAAAGAATAGTTTGTGTTGTCATTGTTTGATTGACCATTTTTTATGCCTAGATTTTGTAACTTGAACAACTACTTCTAAGATAACAATATGTAATATATTGACTAGTATTGATTTCTTACTGTTTTATTTTTATTTTTTTGAAATTCTGTATTACTTCTACCTTTCTTTCTGTTTTGCTTTTTTAAACAAAAAAAATACTGGACCCTAACCTTAGGATTTACACCACAGGAAGACTAATGAAATTGATAATAGTTTAGCCTGATTTATAAAAATAAAGGAAGAAGATACAAATGACCAGTATCAGGAGTGAAAGAAAGCATGTCACTATAGATACTACATTCATCGATAAAACAGAAGTAAAAACAAAAACAAAAACAAACAAACAAACAAAAAACTAAGGCAAAGTTGTTAACAACTATATGACAATATATTCAGTGGTTTAAATTAAACAGACATATTTTTTGAAACACAAACTGCAATGGTCACTCAAGAAATGATCTGAATATCCTATATCTATGAAAGGAATTAAAATCACAATTAAGAAAGAAAAAAAGCCTTCCTATAGAGAAATCTCCAGGATCAGATGGATTCACGAATGCGTGTATTACATGTGGCTCTTGGTGTGTGTGTGTGTGTGTGTGTGTCCTGTTTTGTTGCATTTGCCAATTTCTACAGTTACCACTCTGTACTAACACTCTGGTCAATTTTGGAGTACCAGTGTGATGTCACTCATCATGGAACTGTATACAGTAAAATGCCACATTAATGGAATACTCTTGAATATCCTCAGTAGTATGGCTATTAATAAATGAACACAAATATTTTGTTTTAGACAAATGATTTAACTTTTAATAGTGGCTCTATTTAACAATTGATTCACAAAATTCCTGAAAATTTAACAAGTTCTCATGAGCAAGTACAATAATTTCTATCATATTAAACATTTAAAACAATGATCTATATTTAATTTGGATGAATCTTGAAAATATTGTGCTGAGTGAAAGAAGCAGTATCAAAAGGACAATACTTTATGATCCTACTTGTATGGCATATCTGCAAGGATCAAGGTCATGGAAACAGAAAGCTGAATGATAGTTGCCAGGTGCTGCAGAGGGGAGAAAACAAGAAAATTGTTCAATAGGTATAGTTTCAGTTAACGCTACTGAACAATCAATGGTAAGCACAGTAAATTTTAGAATATGGGTTTGTTTTTCACAATCATTTAAAGAAAAATTGACTTATGATTTGTCATATGTGATAAGCAGAAAATGTATCCCCTAGACCCCCAAATCTGGAATATGCTACTTTACTTAGTGAAGAAGATTTTTGCAGATATGATTATATTAATGTTATTTGTTTTGTTCTTTGTTTTTGGTGGTACTGGGAATTGAATCCAAGGGTTTAGCAGTGAACTACATTCCTGGGCCTTATTATTATTAGTGTATATTTTTTTATTTTGTGACATGGTCTTGGTAAGTCACTTAGTTGCCTAGGCTTGGTCAGAATCTGTGATCCTTCTGTCTCAGCCTCCTGGAGCTCTGGGTTTACAGGCATGCGCCACCATGCCCAGGAAGCTAAGGATACAGAGATGTTCAATTATACTGTATTATCTATGTGAGCACAATGTCATCACAAGGTTCTTATAAGTGAAAGAAAGTCAGGATAGTGAGAATCAGATAAGATGTATGATGTCAGAAACAGAGATTGCACTGGTGCATTTATTGACTTTGAAGGTGGAGAGGATTGATGAACTAAGAAATGTAGGCAGCCTCTAGCAGATGGAAAAGACAAGGAAATGAATTCTCTCTTACAGAGGGAATACAGCCGTGCTGACACTTTGGTTTTAGCCTTGCAAAACTCATTTGATTTAAACTTATTTCTGATGTTCAGAACTGTAAGACAATAAGTTTGTGTTGTTTAAAATTTGTTATGAAACAGTAGAAAACTAATATGCTATATAAACAGACCTTCAAAATGAATTGTAGTTAGTAATGATGGCACATGCCTGTAATACCACAATTTGGAAGGCAAAGGGAAAAGGATCATCATAAGTCTGAGTTCAACCTGGGATACATGGTGATACCCTGTCTCAAAACAAAAAAACTAAACAAAAAAGTCTACAACAAAAATAACAAAAAAAATCATGTCAATGGATGCAGAGAAAGTTTTTGACAAAATTCAACAGACTTATGATAATGTCTTAGCACATTAGAAGTAGAAAGGAGCATACCTAACCTGGAAAAGGGAATAAAAAGAAAGAAGGAAAAAAAGAAAAAGAAAAAAGAAAGAAAAAACCCCTACAGCTAACATTATACTTAGTGGTGAATGACTGAATATTTTTCCTTTCAGATCAAGAACAAGGCAAGGAAATCCGTTATAACTATTTCTAGTCAGTAGGGTACTGAATATCTTACAGTTGCAAAAATTCAAGAAAAAGAAAGACATGCTGTTTTGATGGGAAGATTGAAAGTTGTCTTAGTTACAGGCACCACAATTTTGTATGTAGAAAATCTTAAGGAATACACAAGGCACCTAAGTTCCTAAAAATAATATGCGACTCTAGCAGTGTACCAAGATCCAAGTTCAATATGCAAAAGTTAATTGTATTTCCATATATTAGAAATTAACAACTGGAAATTTAAATTGAAAATAACATTTGTGATAGCATGAACCTTGAAATGCTTAGGAGGATGTTAGAAAAATTTATATAGTACCCTGAAAAGTATAAAACACTGTTGGAAGACATGAAAAAAGATTGAAATAAATAGATACACCATGTTCATGAACAGGAAGATTTGATATTGTTAAGCTATCAATTCCCCTCCAAATTGATTTTTAGAGTTAATGTACCCTAATTTAAAATCACAGAAAGTTTGCTTTTCATGAGTTTGACAAGCTGATTCTAAGAATTTATATGGAAATGTCACAAACTATAACAACTACAAAAATATAAAAAGCAAAGCACAAGTTTGGAAGACTTACTACCTTATTTCAAGATTCACAGTAAAGCGACAGCAATTGAGATAGCACATTATGGCATACAGTAGATATTTAGATCATTGGAACACAATAGAGTCTGAAAAAATATGTATGGTTTTGATGTTTCACAAAAATGGCAAGGTAATTCAAAGTGTCTTTAACAATTACTGTTAGAACAAGTGACTATATATATACAAGAAAAAAGGTCTTCACGTTACACCGTAAGTAAAAATTAACTTGAAATAGTAGGTCAAAGACTGAAGTTTTTAAAATGTGGTACTGAGGATTGAACCAAAGGCATCCATGAAGAAATACATCTCCACCTTTAAAAATTTTTTTTAAAAATTTTGAGATAGGATTTTGCTAGTTTGTTAAGATGGCCAGGCTGGGTTCAAACTTACAATCCTCTTGCCTCAGTTTTCCAAAGGAATTACAGGCATGTGCAACCACACATACCTCTAAAGTTTTTGATACCTAAGGTTAGCCAGAATTTCTTAAATGAGACATAGAAAATTTATCCAACAACAACAGTGACAATAACAACAACAACAAAAATAGCAATTCAGTTTATTGGCTGTCATTAAAAATATGTTTGAAAAAAGGCCTGGGTAAGAAAATGAAAAATCAAGCCAAAATGGTGTGAAATTATTTGCAAAACACATATCTAACAAATAACTTGGATCCAAAATGTTTTGAAAAAAAACTTTTCTCACTCAGTAATATGACAAACAACCTGATTAAGAAGCAGACAAAAGATACGGACAGACATTTCACCAATAAAGGTAAACAAATGACAAAGAAGCACATGAAAGAAGCTCAACATCATTAATCACTAGATAAACACAAATTACATTCACACTGAGATACCACTACACAACCACTAGAATAGCTGTAATTCAAAAAGACTGATTACACCATGTGTTGGAAGAATGAGACACAGCAGAAGAGTCCTATAATTTGTTAGTGGGAATGCAAAATGGCATACCCACTTTGGAAAACAGTTTGACAGTTACTTGTAAAGTTAAACATCTTCTTATGACCTGACAAATCTACTTTTAGGTATTTATCCAGGAGAAAAGAAAGTAAACATTCAAAGACATTTATGTAATTATTCATAGCAGCTCTATCTATAAGAAACTGAAGACAAAGACCATACTGAAACAAAGACCAAATTATCATCAAGAGATAAAGAAATAAATAAATTCCTTACAATGGAATACTATTCAACATTAAAAAGATACTACATATATAAGTGACAACATGAATGAATCCCAAAAACATTATGCTAAGTGAAAAGCCAGATAGAAGGGATTATGTATCATAAGTTTCCAGAAAAGTAAAACCATAATGTCAGAAAGCAGGTTTGCAATTTCCAGAAGATATGAGTAGAGGATTTATTACAAGAGACCACAGGGAAACTTTTTGGAGTGATAGAAACATTCTATACTATGCTTCTCATGGTACTTTCATAACTGATCATGTCTGCCAAAACTCACTGATTAACTCATTAATACAATCAAAAGAAGTACTCTCAAAATCTTTCCTGGATGCCAGCATTACCCCAGATTCCAAAACCAGACAAGGATCCAATCGGGGTGGGGGGTGGGGGGTGGGAGGGGAGAGTGAGAGGGAGAGGGAGAGGAAGAGAGATAGAGATAGAGATTGGAATTTGCAGGCCAATCTCTCTAATGGACACAGACGCAAAAATGTTCAACAAGATACTGGCAAACAGGCTGCAACAAATCATCAAAAAGAGCATACATCGAGATCACGTAGGCTTCATCCCAAGGATACAAAAATGGTTCAACACATACAAATCAATAAGTGTAATCTATTTTATACATAGAGAGGCAAGAACAAAAATCACATGATCACCTCAAAAGATGAAGAAAAAGTCTTTGACAAAGTCCAACATCCATTCATGGTAAAAATTCAGAAGAAAATAGGTATAGAAGGACATATCTCAATCTGATAAAAGCCATTTATTACAAAACTTTAGCCAACATCACATTAAATGGGGGAAAAACTGAAAGCTTTCCCTCTACTATTAGGAACAAGTTAAGGATGTCCACTATCACCACTCCTGCTCAACATAGTCTTTGAAACATAAGCCACAGCAATTAGGCAAGAGAAAGAAATAAAAGGCATATGTATAGGAAAAAAAAAGTATAATTACCTTTATTTTCAAATGACATGATCCTCTATATGGAAGATTCAACAAATTCCACCAAGAGACTCTTAGAATTAATAACCAAGTTCAGTAATGTAGTAGGATACAAAATAAATGCACAAAAACAGTAACATTCTTGCAACTGAGAAATAAATTAGGAAAACAATATTCCCAACAGCAATGAGAAAAATTGAATACTTAGGAATTAATCTAACCAAGGAAGTGAATATCTCTATGACAAAAACTATAGTACTCTGAAAAAGGAGATCTAAGAGGATATAGGAAAATGGAAAGATATCCCCTGTAAGATATTCCCTATTCTGCTATATCCCTAAGCAGAACCACTGTAGTCAGAATGACCATACTTACTAATCTAATTTACAGGTTTAACTCAATTCCAATAAAAATACTGAGAGTATTCCTCATAGAAATAGGGATAATAATTATAAAATTTATGTGGAACTGAAAGAGACTCAGAATAGAGAGAACAATCCTTGATAACAAGAGCAAAGCCAGATGCATCACAATTCTGGATTTGAAGTTATATCACAAGGCTAAAGTGATAAAATCAGATGGTACCGGCACAAAAACAGACATGTTGAGTGAATGAAACAAAATAGAGGTAGTAGAAACAACCCCAGGTACATTCAACTATTTTATGTTTGAAAAGGGGCCAAAAACATACACTGGAGGAAAGATAGCCTCTTTAATACATAGTGCAGGAAAAACTGACCATCCACATGCAGAAGATTGAATTTAGAGAGCCATATCTCCCACCATGTGCTAGACTAAAAATCACAATGGAGCAAATATTTAAATGTTGTGGCACACGCCTTTAATCCCAGCACTCGGGAGGCTGAGGTAGGAGGAGCGTTGTGAGTTCGAGGCTGGCCTGGGCTACAACGCGAGCGCAGGGCCGGCCTGAGCTATACCGTGCGACCCTGCCTCAAAAAAAACCAGGGCCGGGAGTTTGGCTCAGCCCCTTACGCGCTTGTCAGGCAGGCGCAAGGTTGTGAGTTCAATCCTCGGTGCCGCAAAAAAAAAAAAAAAAAAAAAAAAAAAAAAAAAAAAAAAAAAAAAAAAAAAAAAAAAAAAAAAAAAAAAAAAAAAAATTAAATGTTGAAACATAATCTTCTGAAAGATAAAATAGGTAAAACTCTTGAAGACACAGGTGTAGGAAAGGACATTCTGAACATTATTAAGAAATAATACCAAAAATCAACAAATGGATCTTATCAAATTAAAAAGTTTCTGCACAACAAATGAAACAACCAACAGAGTGAAGAGACAACCTACAGAATGGGAAAAATATTTGCTGGCTATCCCTCAGACAGAGGATTATTATCTAGAATATATAAAGAACTCAAAAGAACTAGACTTTCCAAAATAAAAGACCCAGCCAAAAATATGCAGATGAAATGAATAGACACTTCTCAGAAGAAGTACAGATGAACAACAAATATATGAAAAATGTTCAACATCACTGCTATTAGAGAAAAGCAAATTAAAACAACACTGAGATTCCATCTTATTCCAGAAGGAATGGTTATCATAAAAAAAATGATAACAAATGCTGGTTAGACTCAGGGTAAAAGAAACCCTTCTACACTGTCTGTGAAAATATAAGTTAGTAAAACCACTATAGAAATCAGGATGGAAATTCCTTTAAAAAAAGCCTAAAAGTGGAAATTCCATTTGACTTAACTATTCTCCTTGTAAGTGTCTCCCTAAATGAGTCAGACATCAGATTTCAGTGATACATGCATACCCATGTTTACAGCAGCACAATTCATAATAGCCAAATCTTGGAAGCAGCCTATATGCTCATCAGATGAATGGATAATGAAAATTTGATATTTAAACACAATGGACTGGGTGTGGACTCCAGGAAGAGAAGGAGATGGGCTTCTCGAGAACCTGCCCTGCTGGGTCAGAATGGCTTCAACCAGAAGACAATTAGTCTGCCTTCCAG
This sequence comes from Dasyprocta punctata, assembly GCA_004363535.1. Lineage (NCBI taxonomy): Eukaryota > Metazoa > Chordata > Mammalia > Rodentia > Dasyproctidae > Dasyprocta > Dasyprocta punctata. The sequence continues at coordinate 38,166 of RJWM01007696.1, read as the reverse complement.
GGGACTGCGCGAGCAGCGCAGACTCCAGGAAGAGAAACATGCACCTCCCGTACGCCTACTGGGGCGCGGGCAAGAATCAAGGACAACCCCCTGCCTTCCCCTGTAGAGCAACCTGCTGGTTCGGAGGTCTGCAACTAAGGTACATAAAGCAACTAAATGCTAGTATTGTTTCGTTGATTTTGCAGGCCTGGGGCCGCCAGCCTGAGCATCTCTTTGGAAGAAGACAGTAGACACTGTAGCAAATATGCGGGATTCTCTTCTGTCTTGTCTTCGAGGCCCAATATTGTTCTCATTGTTTTGCTTTATTCTGATTTTTTTTGCTTTATTTTATATTCTGTTTTTATTGTGTTTTGTTTTTGGTTTAATTTTACTATACCTGTTGGAATGATCAACTATTCTGAAAATAACAAGATATACTATAGTAGCTATTGTTTTCATAGTATCTCTCTTTGAAGTTCTGTTCCAGTTCTACTGCTTTGTTTTGATTGACTTTGTTCTGTTATGTTTTATTGGATTTTACTAACTTTAAAATTAAAAAAAAAACCAAAAAACCACAATGGACTACTACTGTGCCATAAAGAGGGATAAACTTGAGTCATTTGCAGGAAAATGGATGCACTTTGAGACCATAATGTTAAGTGCCATAAATCAGGCATGCAAGTTTAAACATCACATGGCTTCTCTTATTTGAGAAATTCAAAGTATAAATAAAAAGCAAAACAAAAGATAGATAATAGGAAGCCAGAAGTTCTTTTTCAAATGGGAAGGGAAAGAAGAGATAGAGGGAGTGGAAGAGAAGAAAGGGACAAGAGAATTGAAGACAAAAATGGAAATAGAACTTTTGCAAATGGGAAGAGGAACAAGAGTGGGAGGGACCAGGGAGGGTTTGGAGGGGAAGAGAACAAAAAAGCAATTAAAATGTGTTATGTATGCATACAAACTCCCCATGACAAAGGAATTATTATGTATTATAAACATGTGCTAAGTTAAAAAAAGTAAAGGACTATCATCACAGAAGAAAAATACTGAAAAGCACTCTGATACTTGAAGTTGTTTATGTATATTATGCTTCATATAATTTTATTTTATGTTAGTTATAGTTTAATAAAGTATGCTTTGATAAATCTGATAAGATGATACTATTAAGAAATTTAATAGGCAAGTAACAGATTTGAAGAAAATATTCAGAAAATCTGTATTTGATAAAGGACTTGTTACCACCAAGTACAGTGAAAAATCCTGTGATTTGATAATAGAGACTTGAGGATTAGCTCAGTGGTGCAGCATAGCATGTGTAAGCCCCTGGTTCAATTCCAAACACCAAAATGAATGAACAAATGAATGAATAAATGAATGAATGAATAATCTGAGAAGCAAGCTTGTAAAAGTGAACAAAAGATTTAAGCAGGTAGTTTATAAAAGAAAATCCATGAATGTTAATATACACATGAAACCTAGCTTGACACCTTTAGTCATTAGGCAACTATAGTGGGATACGCACCTACAAGAACGGATAAATTTTAAAATCCTAGTAACAACCAAATGGTAGTGAAGCTGTGGAGCAACTGAAATGCATGAGCGTCGCTGGAGGGAACATTCAAATAGAGCAGGCACTTTGGAAAAATGTTTGCTTCTTACAAAGTTAAACATGTACCTACGGTTTGATATGGCAATTCCACTCGTAGGTATTTCTCCAAGAGAAATGAAAACAAACGCATGAAAACAAATGTGCATACAAGCTTTATTCACAATAGTCACACACTGGAAATGGCTCAAATAGTCACCAATAGAATGACTAAACACATTTCGGTGGATCCACAGAGTGCAATAAGAAGACTCTTACTACTGATACATGCATTGAAAAGGGTGAATCTCGAAAACAGAATGCTGGGAGACAGGATCCTAAGGAGGACAGAGTTGGTGACCCCACTGATGTGAAGTTCTAGGTTCAGCAAGCTAGTCTACAGCTGGAAATTAGTTGGGGGTGGAGGTGTGTGGTGGAACTGAGTGGGAAGGAACTAAGAGAGTGTTCCAGTTCGATGGTAAGGTACCATGTTGCAGTAGGGAGGTGGGGTACTTGGATATAAACATTTATCAACATTGTACAGCTAATATTTGTACATTTTAATGTATGTAAATTTTCCTAAAAAATAGCGATGTCAAAAGTAATAAAAATTGAGTGGGTGAGAATATAATGTAATGAGAATGGCACAGTGTGATGACTGTCAAAGCGAGTGATGGGCACACAGGGATTTAAATTATGTTATTATGTTTACTTTGAGTATTTCCAGAGTTTTCCATAATAAAAAGTGAAATAAAATAAAGAGGAAGAAAAGGATAACTATACTCATGGGGCTGCTGTGCTTTCATACAAAGCCACACAGGGAAAGGATTTTGTGGACTGTGAATCACACTGCGACATCGACTTTCTCTGTGTGATTCGTGCCCCCTCTCCTGGCTTCCTGCTCTCTCTGCTGCATTCTTTTGCATCCTTCCTGCTGCTCTCTTCTCACTTCTTCCCACCTGCTTTGCTCCTTCCTTTCCTCCATTACCCCTTGCCCACAAAGGCTCCAGATTTGCCACATGGCTCAATGACAGCGGTCGCCAGCTTTGGGGCAGATGATGACAGAGGAGCTCAGACACCTCAAGGCTCTGCTTCTTGCCCTTTTTCTGTGTCTCCTGTATCCCCCACCCCAGCCACTTGCAGGTCTCCCCAGGGAGGAGTCAGGGAGGCAGGTGATGCTGCTGCTGCTGCATTATCTATTGTCTGAGAGTCAGCACACTTGTAACAGGACAGACAGGCTGTGTCGCCCTGACTTGTCACTTCTACCTGGCTTCCCTGAAAACTCTCAAATCGGAGGAAAACTTGATTCAGAATCCCTGCCCTGCACCTTGGCTATCCTCTCTGCAGAAGCCAACCTGCCCCACCCAGGCTTCTGTCTCACTCTCAACAGACTTGGGCATGTTCCCTACTGCACCATCAGCATCCCAGCCCTCTTGCACTCTGAGTTTTCTTGCCAGAAACTGGCTGAGTGTGGGCCCTGCTCCAGAAACCCTGGGCCTTGGGGTAGTACCCTTGATATCCCTACAGTCTGTGCTTGCTTGTGTCCTCTTATGAGTGTCCATGAACTCATCAGATACTTATTGAGCACTGATTATTTCCTGGGCACTGTGTTAGATGCTGTGGCAACTACCTGGACTGATGGCCTGAGGGCAAAGTGTGGGAAACACATGGTTAGGAAGGGACTGACTGGGGAAGCTCCTGGAGTATTTGGGGAAGTTGCAGGGGAGGGGGACATGGAGAGGTCACCTAACCTGAATTGAGTGAGGTGGTCATGCAGATATTCTGGAGGTAATGCCAACTAAGCTAACACCTAAAGAGGGTGGAGAGGCACAGAGTGGGAGCTGGTCCTAGGGTAAGCACTCCTGGGCAGGGCCTTCTGGAAACTGCAGAGGGTTTGGTTAGTTAGATTTTGGGTGTGTGGGGAGAATCCAGCAAGCGATGAGACCCAGCTCCCTGCCAGCAGCTCCCTGCCAGCAGCTCCCTGCCCAGCTTCCCTGGGCACCCTTCCCTGCTGGTCAGGGGGACTCCCAGGGGGACCACTGGCCTCTCCTGATGAAGCAGTGGCTCAGCTGTGGGAGGAGGGTGCTGAACTGGTCCAAGAGTGCCCCTCTCACTAATCCCTACTAGAAGCCACAGGCTGGGCAGCGACTCAGGCAGAGGTGGCTTCATCACCTCCATGTGACTCACGCCCTCTGCTCTGTGGCTCAGGCTGCCTCCCCTTGTATTCTTGGTCTTTCAAGGGGCTCTGGCTCTGAGTCATACTTTGGTTGTGGCTCTGGCTCTGGTTCTGGCCCTGGGCTCAGCTGTGCCTCCGGGTGAGGCCATATGCAGGGAACCAGGCCTTGCCAGGGACAGACCAGCTGATTCTGACCACCCATTCCCCTGCTGGGGAAGGAGTCTCCCCCCAATTCCTGAGCTGGGTGCAGGGGCAATGGCAAGACAGGCTTCTGGGGACCTTCCCAGGGAGAGAGGCTGGCAGAATATGGGCAACATGGGAAGAACTGTGAGAGACATCACAAAGGAGGATGTTAGACATGAAATTCAGTTAGTGTGCTTAGCCAGGAGGAAAAAATTACCAGCATACTTTAAGGGATTACAGCGAAAGTTCTGGAGCCAGATTATGCACAGTTCAAAACCCAGTTTTGCTAGTTATTAACCCTGTGACCTTGGGTAAATTACTTAAACTCATTGTGTCTTAGCTGCCTCATTTAAAATGGAGAGAATGAAGAGTATCCATCTCATACAACAGGAGGATTGATTTAGATAACTGTGTCAGGAGTTCAGTGCATTGCCTGGTACCTGGTAAATGCTTCATGCATAATGATAATAATGCTATTTATTTTTATAATTCTGTCTAGTACTTCTAATGAATGGGTAAGTGAACCCTTGCCTGCTACCCACTACGGCGGGTGTTGTGGGTGTCTCATAGAGATTTCTCTTTCAATCCATGCACATGAGGAAGCTGCAGAAGCTGAGTACCTATAATGTCAGTACTGAGAGTACTGAGGCTGGTGAACTAAGAGTTTGAGCCCAGCCTGGAGCAACTTGGTGACTTATCAAGACACTGTTTAAAAATATGGCTGGAGCCTGGCGTGGTGGCGCACGCCTTTAATCCCAGCACTCGGGAGGCTGAGGTAGGCGGAGTGTTGTGAGTTCGAGGCCTGCTTGGGCTACGACGCAAGTGCAACGCTGGCCTGAGTTACACAGTGCGACCCTACCTCAAAAAACCAGGGCCGGGAGTTTGGCCCAGTGACTTAAGCGCCTGTCTGACAGGTGTGAGGTTGTGAGTTCAATCCCTGGTGCCGCAAAAATAAATAAATAAAAATATGGCTGGAGACGTACCTCAGTGCAAAGGTCCTGAATTCAATTCCCAGTACCAGCACCATACAACAACAACATCAAAACTGCAGAAAGGGAGTGGTCCCAACCCTCCTCAATTATAAGGTAAATGTTACAGTTTAGAGCTGGTTAACACTGAGTGACTGAGGGCAACTTACTCAAATTCTCAGTCTTAATTTCCTTACCAATAAAGTGGAGATAATGTTATCTCATGATTAACAGTGAAGTTCAGATGGCAAGGGCTGAGTCCCATCACTGCAGTATGGTCTTGGGAAAGTTGCTTCACCTCTCTGGGCCTCTATTTCTTCCCCAGTATCATGTGTCCCATTAAGAGCTGGAATTAGGGGTAATCTATGTGAAGCCCTCAACCTAGAATAGTAGCTGGTTTTGTTATTGTTATTTTACTGGTAACAGTGGTGATGAGAGTGGGTTAGAAGCTCAGAGGTCAGGATGGGAGAGACTGAGTGGTAGTATCAGGGTGAGAAGCACGATTTATTTTCCCTGAAGCCCTCCTGGAGAGGAGCACTACCTGCATCTGGGCAGAGCCCGTGTGGAAGAAATGGCGAATCTCCCAGGGGCTGAGGAGCCTGGAGCACAGGCTTCTCTCTGGTGCTCCCTGGGACCTCCAGATCTCCCTGGTGGTCACTGGACATTGCCCTGGGCCAGCACCACTGCCCCCGTACACCTGTTTAGTTTGCTATAATTTTTCTTCCATTTCCTCTTTTGGTGTACAGTTCTGTAAAAGTTAAGTTTCCAGAATTGAAACAGCAGAGAGAAATCTCAGAGGTCATCCAACCTGTTTCTCATCCCAGATCACCTCCAACAGTCACAAGTCCTCCAGGGGGGTGATGTTATCTCTGGCAAGGCAATACCCTGCTATCTCAACTTCCTCTAGCTCCCTGTTCCTGTTCCTCTCTACAGGCAGCAGGGAAGCTGGCCAGGCCCTCATCCAAAAAACCCTCTTAGCTTAGTAAGCCACCCAACAATCCCAGCACCTTTAACCCTTTCCTCTCAGGTTCTATTTTTCCAAGACTTTAATTATTCATCCTGCCCTTCTCTGGGTTTTAGGGTGCAAACCTAGAATCACAGAATTTCAGAACTGCAAGTGATTTGGGACATGGTGGGAAGAAACAGATGTTTCAAGCCTCACTCTCCACAGCTGTCAGGTCAGGGAGGAAGCTGGTCATTCTCTTCCAGGTGTTCTCCCCATTTTTCCTTTGGTGGAGGTTTTCTTCTAAAGCCATATATTAAGCAAAAACTTACTGAGCAGTTCATACACATTTGCATGATTGTCACTTTCCTTAATCCCTCTGTAGTCCTGCCAGGGAGCTAGGATCAGCCTCATCTTGTAGGCGAGGAAACTGGCTCAGGGCAGTTAGGTAACTTTCCCAAATTCATGCATCAAGAAAGTTCTGGGGCTCCTCCACCCAGGCTCACCCTACCTGCTACTTTCACCCTGGTTTTGGCTTTGCCCTCAAATAGCCGTTTCCACAGGGCCTTTGGCAAAGCTCTTCTCTCTCCCCAGTAACCATCCTGGCCTCCCAGAGCCAGAGCTGGGCCATGGTGGGAAACAGTCAGGACTCCATGGAGAAATAAGACCCTTAAGGTATGTGTTTATATGAAGAGACTGAATTCCAGGAATTGGCTCAGATGATTGTAGGGGCTGACAAGTCAAATTCAGAAGGCAGGCTGTCATGCTGGAAGCTTGGGCAGGGGCTGTGGCTGCAATTTTAAAGCAGAATCTCTTCTTTGGGAACATTTAGGTTTGAATTCTTTGGGGCTTTGAACAGATCAGATGAGGCACACCCACATTACTGAGGATAATCTCCTTCAGTTAAAGTCAGCTGACTGTAGGTGTTGACCACATTCACCAAATACTCTTGGAGCAACACCTAGATTCATGCTTGATGAGGTCACCAGCTCCTACAGTTTAGGCAAGTGACACACAGAGCAAAAAACCCCAGCCTCTTGTGTAGTGTTGATGTGGAGCAATGGACAGATGTCAGCCTGGCTCACTGGCATTTTCCCAAGTGCTCAGCCAGTGTTAGGAAGGTGCCAAGGAAGGCAACTTGTATACTTCCCCACTACGATGCCATTCTAGGTCAGGTTTTTTCCCCACCCCAGTCCATGGTCACCATCTTTGAGAAGACCTCATAGTTAGGACCAAGTGTGTTCTCGGGGGCAAAAGGTACAGAGAGAGCCCAGGGCTGCTCTTGGAGCAGGCTGGAGGATGATTACTTAAGTCCAGAGGGACATTTAGGCTAAAGACCGTTAAGGGTAGGGACAATGTTTTCCTTTTATATAGGATTGGAACCATGTCTGGTCCACTGGTGATGTGCTACAAATGTTTGCTCCTTTCTCTCCCCTGCTTTCCTAGGTATCTACATGAAGCATTCTAAGTAGGTAGAAGTCAATCCTTGTTTTTAAAGCACTTCCAAGGAGCAACAGGGATGTTGCTTCTCAACCTAGAGAGTTCGTCTGAATATGTCACCTAAAAACCTCCAATTTCAGGATAAACTGAGTCATATTAGGATAGTAGAGATGAGAAAACTAGACTTTAGGCATTCTATTATTGCTATAAAAGTCTGAACCAATACAACCTTCTCATTGCTGCCTATAGCCAGAGGCACTCTAAGACGACCTGGGTACCAAGAAGTCAAAGAAAGCACAATGCCGTAGGACCTTACAGAAATGACTGTCTCCTAACTTGTCCTTTGTGAGCCAGAGGCTCTCTTCCTCAACTACAACCACAAAGTAAGCTGTCAATTCCAGTGTTATTTAAGTTAGACTGAAAGAAACATTACCTGTATGAATAGTCCTAAAGCTAGAAATGAATGGCTACAATGAGAAAGGTTGTGAAATAATTTCCCTTCTAGGTCTTTTGAAGGGTTTATAGTTCATTATACTATACATTACACACACACACACACCTTTCTTGTCTGGAGATAGATGGATGGATCAGCTCAGATTCCCTGGAAGGAGGAGGAGTTTATTTCTTTTAAGGGGTTTCCTCTTTTAAGGGAAGTTGATTGGTGGCAGAATTAGAGTTGCCAGGCCACCTCAGTGGGTGGGTGGTGTGCTGCCCGACCTGTGGAATCGAGGAAGGAACCGGGAGGGGATGGCTTCAAGATGCCTCGTGAAAGAAGTTGGGGAAGAGGCCTGGGGTTGCTGTAGGTGGGCGTGGGAAGAGAGGACTCAGACTCCGTGGGGCTGGCCGCAGGGCACACCTGGTCTGAGACAGCAAAGAGGAAGTGGTTGAAGTCCCTCTGCCTTGAGGATTTTGCTCTGAAGGATACACCTGCCCGGGTCTTCTTTCCTCCTAAATCTTGAAAGGCATGAGGGAAGGGCTGGTAGGCAAAGCCCACCGTCACCACGAGAAGGCTTTCATCTGGACCACAGAAAGAACAGGATAAGATGGGGGATGAACCACTGAGAGGGTCGCAGGATCCCTTTTTTTCCAAAACTCTTAAAAATCCAAAGGCCCCTCTGGCTTCCAGGTCCTCCCTCAGCTATTGTGGAGACTCTGATGACCTTTGAGAACTTTTTTGCCAGTTTGCATGTGACACACAGGCTCCAAGGGCTACTAAGAAACGCCTTTTCATAGAACATGTGAAACTGGAGTTGGGCTGAAGAGGATGTAGATGGGGCTGTGTGCAGTCAGGTCTCTCCTTAGAAATAGATGACAAAGCCAGGGTGAGGGGCCTGTGGGAGTTCAGGGAGCTGTCACTTTCCTTCAGCCCACTCTTAGTGTCCTCAGAGATCTCAGTATTGCAGGCATGGATGTGCTTGGCTTTTGGCTGGTCCAGCTCTGGGGAGATGGTGGGTTCAGAGGTGGTGGTATGAGGGCTTGGCCCAGTCTTGAAACAGTTTCTTTCTCCAGGAAGGTCTTTTCAGTTTTTGGGTTCTAGGGACCTTAGAAAACTCTCTTCCATTGGGTATTTGAAGAGAGGCGCTCCATAAAGGAGGGGACTCATCTCCTAGCACATGCAGACCAAAAGGCCAGTCAGCTAGCTTGTCTCTGCCCTTGTTTCCAGGTGCTGTTATTGTAAAGGATTAGCTGTTCGGCCTGCTGTGCCAAGGGCGGGGGCTGTGAAGCCTGACCTGGATTTAAGCCCGCTCCCCTCCATGTAGCCTTGGACCTGCCACTCCAGCTGTACCTACTGTCTGCTCTGCCCCCAGCCGGGGAGTGGCACAGCCCATACTGGGCGGTGATGGTTGGAAGTGCTGGCTCCCCATAACGTGGCAATGGTTCCCATCCCACTGGTGCCCAGGCGGTACATCCTGCGAGAGCTGAGGGTCCCAGTGTTCCTGCAGAGGGTTAGGGAGAAGATACGGAACACATCTCACTTTTCTTCTGGATTATCTGGATTTATCTGAGTTCCATGCTGCACTGGCCTCTTTTTGGAGGGTGCTACTTGTAGTCTGGCCCAGAGAAGGTAGGCAGAGTTTTCTGAGAAACACATCAAAGATACTACAGAGAAAGGTGAAAGTGTGGCCCCTGAGGACCCAGTCACCTGACTGGTGTACCTGAGTCCCCTCATTACTTTCTTGTTTGGGCTTTTGCGTTCAGGCAGGTTCTGACCTGCTTGATGAAACATCTAAGGTCCAAAGGCATCTTGTTAGGGATACTGAAATAGGGACAATTTTAGAAGACACTTTCTGCTGAGATATTTAGATAGCTCCATGACATCTGAGCTGAAGAAGGCACTTTGGAATCTCAAAGGGCTAGGGTTTGAATCCTAACTCTGCTCTTTGCCTGAAGCCAAGGAACTGTCTTCTTAGAGCCCTATTTTTCTCATCTGTTAGAAAGGCAGGATCAAACAGACTGCAATGAGACTTATATAAACTTATATGCAAAAGACCTAGGACAATGCCTGGAAGTTGGTAATAAAAATCCAAATAAAACTTAACTCAGAGCTTCCCTTAGGGTGAGAAGCAACTCTACCAATCCAGGGTGGAGACTGTCCTCTGAAATCCAGGCCCTCAAATTAAAAGGTTATTTGGCTTATGCGACCCAATTACTAGCCCTCTGTCCCATGGGCCTCTGTGGGCACCTCACCTTCTGCCCTGGGGCAACCACTTGTCAGGGCAAAGTCTATCCACCTGTGGGGACAGAGGCTCCTGTTTCTCTGATGAGAAGCAGCCTGACTAGTTGCTGAGCTGTGGAAAATAATTAAACTAGGGGAGGAAAAAACACTTCTTTTAAAAACCAGGTTAGGGATGAATGTGCAGGGCGTGGCCCCCTGTATAATTAGCAAGCTGCAGGCTGCTGGGCCTGTCTCTCCCTGGCCCGTTGTGTCAGGCTGTGCCTGCTCCTCCCCTGCTCCTCCTTCCCACGGGTGTGTCTCCCGGCCCAGTGGCTGCCGGTATCACTCCCTGCGCAGACACCCAAGAGGTCACCCACCCCACAGCCCCAGCCAGCCTGAAGCTGACCAAACAAGTGTCCCGCAATGGAAGCTGCAGATGTCTCCAGGAGCAACGGGGCCAGCCCTGAAGCCAGGGATGCCCGAAGCCCCTCAGGCCCCCATGTTGGCTTGGAGAATGGCACCAAGGCTGAAGGCAAGGACCCCAAGACCACCAATGGCCACGTCGTTGGGGAGGTGGCAGAAAGCAAGAGCCTGGGGAGTGCCCTGAAGGCAGGGGAGGGGAAGAGCGCCCTATTTTCTGGCAATGAGTGGCGACGGCCCATCATTCAGTTCGTGGAGTCCGTGGATGACAAGGGCTCCAACTACTTCAGCATGGACTCCGCGGAAGGCAGGAGGTCGCCCTATGCTGGGCTCCAGCTAGGGGCCAAGAAGCCGCCCGTCACCTTTGCCGAGAAGGGAGAGCTGCGCAAGTCCATCTTCTCGGAGCCCCGCAAGCCCTCAGTGTCCATCGTGGAGCCCAGTGAGACCCGGCGGAACAGCTACCCTCGGGCTGACTCCGGCCTCCTGCTGCGGTCCAAGGCCGGCTCCGAGGAGGTGCTGTGTGACTCCTGCATCGGCAACAAGCAGAAGGCCGTCAAGTCCTGCCTGGTGTGCCAGGCCTCCTTCTGTGAGCTGCACCTCAAGCCCCACCTGGAGGGCGCTGCCTTCCGCGACCACCAGCTGCTTGAACCCATCCGAGACTTTGAGGCCCGCAAGTGCCCCCTGCATGGCAAGACCATGGAGCTCTTCTGCCAGACCGACCAGACCTGCATCTGCTACCTCTGCATGTTCCAGGAGCACAAGAACCACAGCACCGTGACGGTGGAAGAGGCCAAGGCTGAGAAGGAGGTGACTTCTGGGCCCCACTTCTCCTTTGGGGCAATCCTACACCCCCACCCTCCACCCCTACACACCTTGGTCTCTGCTGACTTTCTGGGGTTTGGGCTGAAATCTCCACTGTGCTTGGCTCCTTTAGAAAAATATTTCTTTGTCCTCTGCAAAGCCTTGAGGTCAGAGGTGACTCCCCAACCGGCTAAGGTTTTGAGAGACAGGCATTTTCCAGAAGAGCAAATAGAGGCGCAGAAAGGATTGGGGGCCTGACCAAGGCCATAGGATAAATTCAGGTTGAGAGGGAGAGTAAGACCCAAGGGTACAGAACTCAGTCCTAGGCTCTGTCTGCTTAGGAATTCTGTTTCCCACCCTCCCTCCTTCTCCTTTCCCTTCCCCTTCCCCTTCTCCTCCTCCTCCTCCTCCTCCTCCTTCTCCTTCTCTTTCTCCTCCTCCTTTTCCTTCCCTTCCTCCACCTTCTTCTTCTGTTGTTGTTTTTAAGAGAAAATTCTTCCCACAGCGAGCAGGACTGAGCCCTGGGGAATGGGCTGTGGGTGAGGGAGATACTAGAAGGGGGAATTGGGGGGTCCCTGGAATGTCCTTTTTGCTGGCATCTTGGTTTGTGCTTGCAGAACACTGGCTGCTTGTCCTATCTGACCCACAACCAGTCCCCCACTCCTCTCACCTCCTTTATCCTCTCAGGGGGGCCCAGTGCACTTTGTGTGTGTGCCTACAGGTAGACAGGACTTGCCTGTGCCTGTGGGGGATACCAATGTTGAGGGAGGGAGCATATACGTGGATGCATATTAGTGTGTGTGCTTCCTGTGCATGTGGGTGTCTATGTGGTTGTTGCCTGTTTGTGTGTGGGATTCACGGGTCTGCATGAATTCTGTGTGTGTGGTTATGTGCTATTTCTGTGGGAGGAGTAGAGACAAGTGGAGGCTTGTGGGGGTGGCACACCTGGGAAAGGTGCTCTGAGCTAAGGGCCAGCTGTGGCCACTGCCTCTCGCCCTACAGATGTTGGGCCCACTCTCTCCCCAGCTTCGTAGCTCCTGACTGCAGAAGGCTGCTCCAAAGCCAACTTTCCTAGTGGCCAATGCAGGGGACTTGAGTGTCTCAAGAGCTTCTTCACCCCTCAGAATGGGGCAGCACAGAATTCCTCCTGCTGGGTCTTTCTGACCCAGACTTGTTGCTCATTTTGTGCCTTTTGCCAACCCCTCTACACAGGGAGGGATGAGTTAGAAATGCAGACTCTATGTTCCTTTCCAAAGCTTTGTTTGGCTCCAACACATATCTCCAGCTTCTCCTGTCTCTAAATCCAGGTTCATATTGGAAGATACAGATGGGGCAGGGGCCATGGAACCCATGCTTAGGGAACTTACTTGGGAAGTCAAAACAGAAAAAGGGGCTGGTCATCTTTGGGCACAGTGGCTAAGACAATGCAGAGCCTCAGGCTGGGTTTTAGGCTGTTTTTTGCCTCTAACTAACAGCAAGATAGTGGATAAGTATCTTTCATGCTCAGTCTCAGCTTTCCAAGGAGTTGGGCTAGATTGTTGGTTTTCAAATTATCTCAAGGAGCTGTAGGATTCTCATAGAAGTCTTATAAGCCTCAGAATAAAGAGGGAGGAGCAAAGAGGTGGCCAGGAGGCAGAGGTCCAGGTTCCCACCTCTACTGCAAGCAAGGCACATTCATCAACCTGTTTCTTACACAGGGTTTGAACCCAGATGTCATCTGAAACAAGTGCTCATTAAAAAGGTGGTACTGGTGTGCAGGAGGGTTTGGGTAGCCTCATCTGGAGGCACCAGGAGCTCTGACTTCATGTTCTGACTCAGGGGCTGCTGCAGGGTTCAGCTAACCCTTGAGGACTCACAATATAGGTCAAGAGGCAGAACTCAGCCAAACAACACTAGAGAGCACCTTCCCACTTATGTAGAGGCAGCTGTGGGTAAACAACGAATCACAGAGGATAGAGTGGCAGGCCTGATGGAGCATCAGCCAGCCCCATTGGTCTCCTCCTTCACCTTGCAAATGGAGACACAGGCCCAGAGAAAGGAAGCAGCTCAAGATCCTGATTGAGGAAGGCACAGCTCCCGAAGTCCTCTTCTAACATTTGAGAGTGCCTCAGGGAAAAGGCACCAGGGGGCAGGATTTGGAATACCTGTGCCTTAGGAAAGATGCTCATCCACTGGAGTGACTGCCACGCTGGTAGCTCTGAGAAGTCCGTATGTGTGCATGTGTGTACATGAATGTGTGCCTGCAGCATAAATATAGGCAAGGAAGAGCAGGGCTGAGAAGCCAGGGGTCTGAGCTGACATACTTTGTCTAGGCCCACTTCTGCTGGAATGTGGGGCAGGTGACATTGGCAGGGTAGTGGGCTGATGGAGTGGAGTAAGTGCATGTATCAGCCCTGGCATCCTATGAAGCATCTCCTGCAGACCCAAACATCATCCCACATGCAGCTTTGTGCAGAGTCTGGGCAGAACCTGTTTCGCAGGCTTGGCAGTGAAGGGCAGGTGAAATGGCCCAGCCTCATCTAGGTGAGTTGCGAGTTGCGTGAAGTTGCAAATGGCACTCCTGGCTGTGAGTGCCCACGTCCTAGCCTTGGCTATACCTGCAGACTCTGACCAGAGACAAAGCTTGAGAAAAGTCCCTTGGTGTGACAACACTATAATTCCTTCCTCCAGTGGACCCTAGATCACATTTCTCCTTCCACTTTGAGTATCACAAAGAGTCCTGTAAATGTCCACTGGTCAACCTTTAGCACTGGATATTTCCCTGATTAGGCCAAGTGGCCCTTTCTTCTGTCTGTCCCAAGTTCCTCCTGCTATAGCACACCAGGATATAGGGACACCCTCTGGGTGGATGGCTGCCTGCTCTGGGTGGCCCTGCCCTGTTTTGTATCTGGGCTGTGTGTGGGGTCACAGCACCATTGGCATAGTAAGGCATGTTATGATGACACTAAGCTATGAGCACCGCTCTGGAGAGGCTCAGCCTCAGTACCTTGTCCATTCTCCTCCATCATTTGTCTCATGTTGTTTCCTTTACCTTGTCGCATGGCTTTGTTTCTTGCTGCCCATTTCTTTCAAGAAAGTTGAGCTCCAGGCTGATAGGAATGTGTAATCCTGGTCCTGACGTTTCCAGGAGTTCTACTCTGGGCATTGAGGCCCTTTGAGGCAGTGGGATTGGGACTTGGGAAGAAGAGCCAGGCTAACGGTCAGGGAACCCCTGTCCTGGAGATCTGCTCTGGGACAAGGAGTGAGACAGGAGGTGTTTAATCAATAAAAGTTTAGAGACAGGAGCAGGGGATGAAAGTGACTGGCAGGCAGGTGGGCAGGCAATAATCCTGTCTGTATGGAGCCATCAGTGTGCCAGGTGTCCCTCTGTGGCATTTGCAGAGTTACATATGTGGCAGTTTCATTGGGGTGGTGTGGGAGGAGCATCACACCTATTCTGCCAATGGAGAAGCAGGCTCCAAGATGCCAAGAGATTCATACAAGTTACAGTGCTGGGGATGTTGGAGCTGGGATTATGTGTGACTGGTTTAAATCTTTTGGGATTGGAAGGTTCTAATTGGGGGGGCCTAAGCCCAGTGGCTTCTAAACAGCAGCCTTCAGGCTGAAATCAGTTGATGACTTGTTAAAATAGATTCCTGGGCCTTGCCCTGCCTATTTTGATTCACAAGATGGGACCCAGGGTCTATATGCTTAGATGTCTCCCTCAAGGATTGTAACGTGTAACCAGGATGGGAATCAGAAATCTGGCTCAGTGTCACCCCAGGAAACCACGGCTCAGGGAACTGAAATGACTTTGCCAGGGCCCACACTGCTCTGGAGCGGCCAAGGTGATACTTTTTTGCCCCAGCTTATACCTTTCCTGACCTGTGGTTGTGCGAAAGCAGAGGAAGAGCGAGATTCCAATCAAAAGACAGACTGACCCTTGGCTGTTTGACATCTGAGTGGAAATGGGGAAATCTCTCCAGCATTTCAGATTCTTATCCAGATAATTACCATGTGTCTAGGAGTACAAATTTGGCAATTAACTAGTTCATTTGGCAAATGTCACAGCCCACGGCCCAGGTAGTTAATTTAGGGCCTGGAGAGATCACGGCTGATCTCTTCTTCCCTGGGGGAGCTGCAAGTACGCTTGTCCAGGTGAACTCTCAGCTGTTGTCTACACCTAAGGGCCCTGTCCGGGTCTAGGCACCAGCAGGCTGTGCCACCCCTCTGCTCTCAGGGAAACCTCTGCTCACTCAAGGCTGGAAAATCTCAAGGTTGAATGGCCCACACAAGGCCCATCCCAGGCATTAGAGAATGAGACGAGTGTGGGAGAAGGGAACAAAAGAAGCATTCAGAGACAGGTCTGGACAAGGTGAGGGTAAAAAAGTGGGGAGGATGAGGAAGTCAGGAGGCAGCTGTGGGTAGGGGTGGGGCTATGGGGATTTGAGGCCCCATCAGACACCAGGGCCTTCAGCTACATTCCATGGGAGGAGAGAGAATGAGAGAGAGAGAGAGGACACAGGGGCCTCAGGAGAGGGAACAGGGAGGCAGAAGAGGTCTCTGTGAGGTGGAGGGAGCTTGTGTGTCTTAGGTTAGCAGGTGGGAAGGTCTGGCCTACAGGAGAGCCCAGAGCTACCACCCTGGAGGTTCCTCTGAACGCCAGGATCCTCAGAACAGGGTGCGAGTACTGTCTTTGCATTTTGGTGTTACTTCTTTCTTTCTAACAGGGAGGACTCACACATGCTACATAATCTTTCTAGGCCTTGATTCTGCATCTGTAAAGTGGGGATACCACTCCTGACTTCCACAGGGGGGCATTTGCAAATTATAGGAAATTCCTGGCACATGATAGATGCTCAGTGATTAAAGGTCTTGTCCTTCCTTCTCCTGGTACAGCTTTTGGAAGTTTCTCATGTTCTATTACTTCTTGTACAGGAAAAATTGCCAAGAGCAAAACAGGTCTCCCCACAAACCCTCCTCCCCAGTAGGGATGAGAAAGGACAATTCTAATAGCACCCATTCCTAGTCCCAGATCCCTTTCAGGAGCTTGCTGTGCCCTGCAAGTCCAGTCTTGCTAGCTGCACTGTGGGCATCAGGCCCCACCCTCCAGCCTGTGTCTGACTTCCTGATTGCCCTCAGAAAAAGAGGACCAATCTGTCTTGTACACTGACCAATTCTTTCGCCCACTGCTGCAGACAGCTCGTCTCCATTTCTGACTCTGCCCTCATACGTGTCCAGGCCAGCTTCTCTCCTCCTCCAGCTCTCCTTCCCAGACCCTAGCAGGCCTGCTGCCCTCTTTCTGTGTTCTACACAGGATGAACTTCCAGGGCACCAGCCCCTCTTTATTCTTTGCTAAATGCTTCGTGTTTTACACCCCATCATTCTCTCCTCCCTTCCTCTGGGTTCACAAGTCCATGCTCACCTAGGCAAGCAAGACCTTTTCTCACCTACAAGATGGCCACGCAGCTCCGCGTACATGTCCTCTGGCACCACTGCTCACTCTGGCACTTGCCTCCTTGGTCTTCACCTTCTTCCTTTTACACTCACAGGTACTTAACCCACCCTCAGCTCTTTTTCCTACCTCTATCCCCTCAAGATCCCCCCTCCTTCCATTATTCATGTCCTAGGTTTTTATTTTGCACCCTCAGACTAATGTCTCGCCTCCCAGTCTCTGTGATGTTCTCAGCTCTGCCTTCTATGTCTGGACTGTGTCCACACTACATCCAGACCCCAATCTAATGTCATACATCACCTGCACCACTCAACACCACCAAGACCTCACCTGAGCACACCTACCCGCTCCCCTGGCATTCCTGTGCTCTCTAACCTGCCTGTCTCTCTGCCTTCTCTTCCACGAAGAGTGACTGGCACCTGGCAAGTGTCTGAACAGCAGTGGCAATGATATTATTCAGTCAGAACTTCCACAGTAGCAGGTAGTTTCCAGTATCTTCATGCTCTTGGAGGGAGATCCTCTTACTAACTCCATGGAACAGATGGAACTACCAAGGCACAGAGAAATTAAGTGCCTAGCAAAGGCCTCCTGCCTGTAGGTGGTGGTTACAAGATTCCAGCTGCTGGATTCCCTGTCTTATGCTCTGGGGAGAGCTGCTTCCTGGATGCCCATGAAGCTCACATCATGGAAGGGTGGCCTATTCCCCGAGTTGTGATAGGTCTTTCCTGAGGTTGGGCATGGCCCGAGGGTGTGAGGGGGTTCATCTTTGTTTTCCATTAGACTTTGTTCTGGGAGTGATGGAGTGGGGTGGGAAATCCAAGTGCCCACTCTTCCACCCTTGGACTGAGTTAGAAAGTTTCAATTACAGAGTATGGCAGGCCTTCAGCTGTCCCTCCATTTGGGCCTCATTCTTAGACATGGGAAAGTTGCCTGGAACAGATAATTGTCCAATTTCTTGGTCTTTTCTTCAAGGCTTAGGTTCACTAACCAGACTGGCTTTCTTGGGGGCTTTGGGGCCACCGAACCTGTCCAGCTCTGTCTTTGGAGCTGTCTGGCTCTGCATCCTCAGGGAGGCTGAAGGCTGAGTCTCTGCTATCCATGGCAAGGACTCACTGTCTTACTCCTCCCACTCTGTGTCTTCTCTCCAACCTTGTTCCAGAGACTAGGCCAAATCATACCCTCATGCTTTGTGTTCCTCTGTTGTTGACAACCTGTCCTCTCTGATGATGTCATTTTCCATGTCATGGAATTCCAGCCCTTGTATGTGGGGCAGATGCTCACTGAGAACATTCTAGAGTCTCAGTGCTGAGAGAGCCCAGGAGTGTGTGGTCACTGTGGGGCCAGCCATGGAGCAGTGGCTCCCTTTCTGGGAAGATCTGCAGTTCCTGCCCCATACCTTTGCATGCTTTCAGACTCCATTGCCAGAAAAGCCAATGGAGCTCTAGCCCCACTGGTTCCACTTCCTTGGGTGTTTGCAACTGATTCTCCATTGGTTGCCCCCTCAGCTTGGCAGGGTATTTACAGACACACAAGTGGTAACACTGCAGGCCCAGCTGCTCATTGCCATTGGACTTCATCTTTCTCATGATTCGTGGTTTCTTTACCTTGATTGCTTTTGTTCTTCAAGGAGATGGCTTGAGAAATGGGTGGGACTCTACATTCAAAACTCAGTGGTTGTGGGGAGACCCTGAGTGAACCCAGGCCTTCTTGGTTGCCTTGAGATTCCTACTTATTAGGTGGAACAAACTGGGAGGTGTGTTGGGGGCCCTTATAGAGGAGCCCCACAGGACAAAAGAAGTACTTCTTGGATTGGCTTAATAGGAGAAGTCTTGGCTTCATGACTCCCCTTTTACTTAAGGGAAGTCGCCTTTCCCAATTTGGCAAGTGTAGACATGTGAGGCCGACATACTATCCCACTCCTGATAGCCGTCTTCCCAGCACTCCCTGGACCCCAACAATCTGCATGCCCCTGTGCAGGGGTTCCAGAGCCTCTCCTTGCCAACCTTCTTCACCCTTCCTAGGCTCATTGTCTAGCCTTCTCCTTCCCCAGAGACGCTGAGTAAAAGTCCCTCTCTTGCCTACACTGCAAACGTGTTCCCTTTCCCATAAACAGATTTATAACTGTGCCTGCCCAGACAGAGTCCATGCCAGGGGCAAAACCAGTTGCTGCTTGCAACACAAGCCCCACATCATGCTAGGGGAACATTGCACACTGTTACTGCCATGAGACACTCCCTAGCCTAGGATGTGTCTCTTCTCGATTGCCTCCGGTCCACCAAAAGGAGCAAGAACCACATAAAGCTTGCTGCTCCTGTTGGGTAGAGGAGCTAGGGAGGTTTAGCCCATACAGAGACATGTCTGGGATGTCCAGCCTAGTGACCTGAGAGGACAGCAGATGGCATTTGACTCACTGTTGAGTCCTCGGTGGCTGGCATGGTGCCTGGCATATCTGAGGTCCCGGTGAATGTGTGTTGAATGAAGGACTGATTGGATGAGTGTGGAGTCCTGCCTGAGAATTTGTTTTCTGCCCAGAGCCTGGCTCTGGTCCTTCTCCTCTACCTGACTTTGCCAACCCTTTGTCTTCAGACGGAGCTGTCACTGCAAAAGGAACAGCTGCAGCTCAAGATCATTGAGATTGAGGATGAAGTTGAGAAATGGCAGAAAGAGAAGGACCGCATCAAGGTGAGTCCTGGCCTTCCCTCAATGTACCCACTCCCACCTGTGCTGCCTGGGAAAGTTGAGTCATGGTTCCTGTTCCAGGTTTTAGCCACGATGTCATCCCATACTTGTTTGTTTTGGAGTCTCCTGCCCCTTTGGTGTTCCTACCACTTCCCCTTCTCAGTTTGGTCCAGGCATCTGAGTGGGATCTTACCTGTCATCTAGCAATCATCATCTTAGCAAATAAATATCCTAGACCTGTCCTCCATTGCATCTTCCAATGTCCTCAGGTGTCTGAGCATTGGATGACCCAGCCACCAAGTGCATGCCATTTCTCCTCTACTTGTGCCATTGTGGCCAGATGTGTGTTTGCCATAGTTTGGGTAATGGCAAAACACAGCCTGAAATCATCAACTCTTGATGTTGCCCATGAGAACAGCCAGTCAATCTACTTTCTGAATGGTGTTTGGTTTTGGCTGAATACACCCTGACTTATGGATCGATGTTTAGCCCACAGGGAGTCACTCAGCTATGGAATGTAGCTCATGGTGACCACTGAGAGAAAGGGGGTGCAGGTGGATGAGGAAGAGTGAGCTGTGAAAAACCCTAGCAGCAGGTGGCATCTCTAAGTGATGCCTTTGAATGAGATTCATGGTGAACAGCATTGCCAAGTTAGGGCACTGGGAGTGCCCTGGTCCTATGACTGGAACCTAAAGATGTGCTCTGCCATGGTTTTCTTAATGAAGTCCTCCTTCACCCCTCTTCTGATTCTGGACCTAGAGTTTTACCACCAATGAGAAGGCCATCCTGGAGCAGAACTTCCGGGATCTAGTGCGGGACCTGGAGAAGCAGAAGGAGGAAGTAAGGGCTGCACTGGAGCAGCGGGAGCAGGATGCTGTGGACCAAATAAAGATTATTGTGGACGCTCTGGATGAGAGGGCCAAGGTGCTGCATGAGGACAAGCAGACCCGGGAGCAGCTACACAGCATCAGTGACTCAGTGCTATTTCTGCAGGTAATAGGAGAGTCCTCCACCATTAAAGTCCCCAGTCCTCATCCCATCCCATCCCATCCCATCTATCCATCCATCCATCCATTCATCCAAGCTCCATTCCATCTATCTATTTAATTTTTCCAACCAATCAACCAACTGCCCTACCTACTCTAAAGATGATAAACAAATATTATCTTGCACTAACTTTGATTGTTATATACTAGTGGTGTTCCAGGACTAGTAGGAAAGAATTCTGTGATTGAATAATAATGCCTGTTTTGGGTAAGGGAAGAATGACATATGAATGCTGCATAGTTTTTATCTTTGATCTAGTCTGTTTGTCTATTTATGTGTCCATCCTTCCATCTGATAGAATGTTTCAGGTGTTCCTGGCTGCCCAGTACTCTGGTTAGGTTCTATAGAGAAGTATAAGACATTGTTTCTACCCCTAGATAGTTGCAATCCAGCTGGGAAGATAAGATATATACAATTAGAGAACAATACAGAAAAGTGTATAATTAAATGATAAAGCATACGGCTCTGAAGATAAATGCTGTGAAGATGCAGAGAAGGGCAAGCAGGCTGCAGTAATCTATGGAAGCTTTGTGGAGGAGGAGAGTGTGAATAGGATCTTGCAGGCACTCAGGATTTGGGAAGGAGGAGGGGTCCCCACTGAGGAGTAGGGAGGTGAGAAGCACAAAGGTGCAGAGGCAGGATGGAGTGAGGCCTGTGAAGGTGGAAATACCACAACAACCAGCTCAGCACGCTCCAGAATCTTCTGGCATTTCCTGATGTTTTCACCCCAGTGTGTTCCTGCAAACCCCTGTGAGGTAGCCATGCTGCACCCAGGCCAAAGGTCTCATGTCTGAATGCTAAGCCTTCAGGAATGTCAGCATCTGATGGATTTTAGTTGAACTTTCTGCCCACTGAGTTTAGTTAATTGAGCTGATTCTAGAATGTAGCTCCTCTGGCTCCCAGCACTGAGTCTGTAACTGGGATCCTTCTGTTAGGCAAGAGGCCCCCCTAGCTCATAAAAATCCAGAAAGTTAATGACTTCTTTCCTTTTGTGGCAGGAATTTGGGGCATTGATGAGCAATTACTCTCTCCCCCCACCCCTGCCCACCTACCATGTCCTGCTGGAAGGCGAGGGCCTGGGACAGTCACTTGGCAACTTCAAGGATGACTTGCTCAACGTGTGCATGCGCCATGTTGAGAAGATGTGCAAGGCTGATCTAAGCCGTAACTTCATTGAGAGGAACCACATGGAGAATGGTAAGTCCCTTCTTGTGTGCAGGCCCAAGGCCAGGAGCATGTCCCTCCCCGGTCACTTCCTGCTGCTTGGGTAGAAGCCGGCATCTATCTGGCAGGCCCCTTTCTCTTGCCAGCCTTCTACTCACTTCAAGGGGTTTGGACTAAGATTCAGGGATTCTAACTCCATATTGAATTTGCAGCTATTACAGAGGACCTCTGGAGCAGGATGAGAGTACCTGGGCCTTGCCTTCAGCAGTATCTCCTCTCAGTGGGTCACCTGTCATATTCAGGGGCTGGTTTCATTCAGACCTACATCTGATCACTGGGTCCAGCCCAGCAGCTAAGTAAATGTCAAGGCCGGCATGCACCAGGCTCCCAACTGGAGACTCTGTGGGCTCTGGTTCAAGTGACCTAGCACAGCATGTGTACATGGAAGGAGGACTTGGCTGTCACCATGGCTGTGTTGGGAGTGTTGAGCCCGGAGGCCGGACCTGGCCTGCTGGGCTGGCCTGGGGATGATGGGATGCTATGGGTCTCTGTGACTCAACAGCTGAAATCAGCTCCTCCTCTAACTCACACTGTCACTGCCAAGGTCAACTGAATCACCTCACAGAAAGCCTCCAAACCTGAGAAACTGCTCTGTTAAGTCCGTTTCCACCCTGTCCCTTTAGGGCCTGAAGCCTGGGTACTTTCCACAAGGCCCCTCCCAGTGGTGTAGGCCGAGCATAAAATCTTTAAAATGCAGCCTAAGGAGAATATTCCAGCCATGGACTCCCACAGGAAATGGCTCCTGTCTGGTCTGCACATGGAGTACACAATTCTTTGGAGGAAGAGAGAGGGCTAAGAGTGTGCAGGAGGGTTGGGCAGGGGGCTGCCTGTGTATCTTGGTGATGGTGATATCACACAGTGTCCCTGTGAAATATGAGGGATATTCGGTCACACCTGAGAACAGATAAGCCATTTTAGCAAGACAATCATTTGGCTTTAAATGGCACTCTGATCCTGACAGTCTCTTCCTAATGACAATAGCGATGAGTCTAATGGTGATAGTGACAGCTGAAGGTGATTGAGTGCTCTCTGGGTGCTGGGCATTGTGCTAGGCTCTTCACTCAGGTTACCTTATTTTCTCTGTGGGGTGCTTTGCATTGTACAGATAAGAAAGCTGAGGCTCTGGAAGCATCTTTTTAAAGGACACATAGTCGGGGAGGGTGCAGTCAGGTTTCACACACCGCTGGCCAGTCTCCCATGCCTTCTCATCCATGAAGCCACTACCACAGCTAATAGCAGCAGCAGTGAGTGGGAGCAGAGGACTTGAGCAGTGTGGCGGTCACTGCCCTATGGGGGAGCCCCTCCACGGGGGAAGTGTGAGTACATCTAGGAGACTCAGCCTGAATGGGGTAGGTGACCTGTGAGCCTTGCAGGGACTGTCCAGCCTCCCAGATGCTCACTGTCCCATTTCTAGGTCATGATGGCACTGGTCATGGCCTCTGTGCAGGTTTGGCCCTGAGTCCTCTGCAAGGTGCGCAGCGAGGCAGTAGCTGGAAGCAGCAATGGGTCCTGCTGATTCAGGAGCCCTGGCCCTGTGCCTGGGGCTACTGGAGGAGCCTTCTTTGCTTCTGTGTTGTTTTTTGGTGTTGTCACTGCTGTGTAGTGGTTGGGAGTGCATCTGCTATGGGGGGAAGGGGTAGGTGGCCCGTGAGTCAGACCTTTGACTGACCATCTACTGCTCCCTGATTGTGTCCCCCACACCAGACTCACTCCCACCCTCAAAGGCCTAGGCACTGCAAGACAGGAGGTCACCTTTGTCCTGGGCTGACACTTAGGCTAGCACCCACTGTGTGACAGGCCCTGCTAGATGCCTAGATGCAGGTGGTGGAGATGAAGGATGAGTTGAGCTGCTCATTCCTCCTCTTGATGGGGAGAGGGGGAATGAGACGAAGGAAGGAAGGAAAAGGAGGGGAGGAGGAGGAGGAGGAGGTAGAAGGGGAGAAAGATAGGGAAGCAGGAGGAGGAAGAATGTGGTGAAAGGCAGCTTGAGGAAGCTGAGCAGTGAGTGGCATTGTTTGGGTTTTGGGGTCTGCAAGTGGGGACAGCTAAGTCATTCAGCTTGTCTTTGGAGGCCAACTCATTCTACCTCTTGGGACCTCATTCTGCCTCTTGAGGCTGACATCTGGGGCTGGAACTGAGCTGCAAAGTTAGAAGCCAGATCTCACACCCCCATTTGGCTCTTGTTGGCATGTGGCATAGGGCAAATCGCTTCCCTCACCTCCCGAGCCTCAACTTTCTTATCTGTCACACAGAGATTTTCATACCTGCCCAACAGTTAACATACAGATCAGTAAGAAATGGACACCAATGGCCCCTTGTGAACTCCAAAGTGCTGTGCACATGACCTTAGTCACAAGGTGCTGTAGGGATCGGGTGTCCCTGGATGTTACAGTGCCAGTCCAACAGGGCGGGCGGCTCACTGTACACATTCCCCCCTGCCAAGAACTCAGGAGCAGGGCAGATGCCAGGTAGGCATCCTCATTCTCTGAGGCTGTGAAAGCTTGGCTCTTCCTGGACAGAGGAGATGCCCGAGTGGCCAGCTCCTCCTCTCTCCCTGCCTCCTCTGCTGACCTGATCTTTCTTCATAGGTGGTGACCATCGCTACATAAACAACTACACAAACAGCTTCGGGAATGAGTGGAGTACGCCTGACACCTTGAAGAGATACTCTATGTACCTCACCCCCAAGGGTAAGGGCAACCTTTCTTGGCCTAGGCCTGGCATCCTGTCCCTTCTGCTGCCCCAGGACCCAGAATCCATGCAATGACTCCCAGTCAGTTTCCTCCTGGGTGGAGTGATTGTATCCCCAGTGCCTGGGAAAGTCTGGGCCCCTGCCTGCTGTCCCCGTGTGATTATGAGCAATGCTTCCTTTCACTCTCAGAAGTGACAAGTGTCCCATTTAGATGATAAATTACCCAGCACTCTGCTCTCCAGAGACTTCCCTCCCCTGAGACAGTCAACTCTATACTTCTGGAAGTCTCCTGGGATCCCCTCGTAGGCCAGAGCTGTGTGGCGTTTCCACTTCGGGTTCTGTGGGTCAGGGCCCTGTGGGAAGGAAGGATTGCTTCCTGCAGGACCACTGGTTCCTCCTCTGCATTTCCTGGTCCCGAAGCCCTCCTTTCCCAGGCCTGGCAGAGCCCCACCTGCAGGGAGACAACCTGATAGGGTCTAGAACAGGGCCTGCCTGGCCTTGCCTTAGGGGAGCCTACACATTCTTGGGCATCAGCAATAAACCGCAGAAATGCCCATCACATAAAGGTGGGTGCACCGGCCCCAGCAACCCCAGATGGAGGGCTGATCATGTGCATGAGCGGCCAGGGTCTGGGAAAGGGGTGGGAATGTGAGAAAAGTGAAAAAGAAATGAAGGCATTGGGCCAAGGAGGGGAGCCTGAGGCTTGAAACAGTCTCACACAATGCACACATGCATGCATGCATACAGATGTACCCATGGTGAGAGTGGGAGGGCTGGAGTTTGGAGGGATGAGCTCACTGGAGAGGAAGCTCTGCTGCCCTTCCTGATTTGAAAACAACACCTGGGCTTCTCGGGCAGATCTAGGGCGGCAACCTGGTACCCAGCTTCCCCGCTCTGACATTCCTGGTATGGGCCAGGCCCAGCCACCAACCCTGCACCCTCCCCTGCCCAGGGTGCTGCCCAGTTCTGTGAGTGATCAGCTTTACTAACAAGCCATGCCTACTCCACCTTGCCTGGTTCCCCTGTTTGTCCAAGTCCAGCCTCAGTGAGAGCATCAAGCCACCCACCAGCCCTTGCTTGATTCTCCTGCTCTGTGGGAGGTGGAGAGCCAAGGTGACTCCATTGCAGGGAGAAAGGAACACAGCCCACCAAGCTGTCACCTTGACAGTCCAGAGTCTGGGAGATACTGGTGCTGGTTGTCATTGTCCCCTCTGGCTTTGTTGTTTCCATCTGAGAAGAGCAGCAGATGGCCCAGGACTCAGAACCCTCCCAGCTCAACCCCTGTGAGTCAGTCTGTGACATCTATAGGTGGAAAAAACAGGTTTCTCTAGTGTCTCTGCCCTAGCACTGTGGGTAGCGCCCTAGCTGAGGATAAGGAGGGACAGGATGTCTGCCCTCTGGGCTCCCAGGTTCAAGGGAGAGGAGAGGCAAGGGAGACACTGATGAAACTGAGCAAGGAGATCAGGAAGCAATGTCACTAATGGCCACCAGGTCCAAGCTTGGGAGTTTGGGGGCTGGTGGGGTTACGCAGTGGCTGTGACTCCTTCCCAGGAGAGGTTAGTTTTAGGGCTCCCTGAAGAGGAGCTGTGTGCCTGATATTAAGCAGTGACTGTGATGGGCAGAGGGCACTGGGTAGAGGAAACCGCAGGCCAAAGTGTGTAGAGGGACAGATGGGGGCCATAATTGGAGGCTGGGGTGCAATCTGAAGTTTAGGTGGGGAGGAGCAGAGTTAACAGGGGACTCTGTTCCATGAAGTGAGTACCGATCTGCTCTGCCTTCTTCTCGGCTGCTATGAGCACCCAGCTGGGGACAAAGGGAGGCACTTGTGGGGAGTGAGATTCTGATGGCACCAGGGCAGCCATGGTGTTGTGCTGTCACCAGCTCACTCATCACACCTACAGGTGGTGCAGCCATCAGTTGGCCAAGAGCCCAACACCTATGCCCCCAACATTGTGATGGCCTCTCCCTCCTCCCAGTTACTGCATTTCCTGGCCCCTGGAGTGTCATTCCCATGGGGACTTCTTCAGGAGAAGAAGACTTCTCCTTGTCAGCCCCCTGGTGGCCCACAGAAAAGAACCGTACATTTTAGTGCACCTAGGATTGTCCTGGTGAGCCCCAGTGCTCTGGGAATGATGATCAGTAGAGCAGTTGCCATTCTCCCCAAGGATCCCCATTTGGATGATAAATGGTGACCTGATGCTAGACCCATGGACTGCTCTTAACAGTGGGATCCAGGTCTTTGGTGGGCACATAGAGACCTCTTTGGGTTTCTGCCTAAGACTCCCCGAATCAGGCTGTGGAGTTGAGCCATACCTCCTTTCTATAATGATGGACCCTCTTGTTTACCTCTCAGCTGGGGCCCGCACATCCTATCAGCCATCATCTCCTGGCCGTCTCTCCAAGGAGACCAATCAGAAGAATTTCAATAATCTCTATGGCACCAAAGGTATGAGGGTGTTCAGTTCCAGGGTAGACAGGGAAACTGTGTGGGGGAGCTGGTGGAGGTGGGAGCCAGAGTTGGGCCATGGTTGGGGCTGGATTCCCCAGCATTAGATAAATATGGGGAGCTGGGGCAGGAAGAAGTAGGAAAGGGACCATTCCTGGAAATCTAGGTAGTATTATTGCCAGGTGAGGGGAACAGGTGACATCATCAGATCAGGAGAAGTGGAAGGAGGGTGGGATGGCCCTTCCCCAGTGCCAGGTCTCCCTCTGCCAGTGCACCAATGGACCACTATGCCTCAGGGCAGAGCAGAATTCAAAAGCCCTGTTTTGCAAGGCCCTCACTGTGTTCTGGGGGCTGCTGGTGTGGCCTACTGTGTTCAGGGAGGGAGGTGACTGGGCCAGCTTCACCAGAGGTGCCAACCCAGACACAGAACCAGGAAGACCTGAGCGAGGATCAGGCCCACTTAGACTAGAGGGTCAGGGGCATCTGGGGAGCAGGGCAATGCTTAGGCCTCTGTCAGCATCAGATTCACAGCTGGAACCCACCACGACCTTCTTATCCACATAAACAATAGCCCGAAAGGTATAGGAGGGTAGTAGTGGGGATGTGGGGCCTGTCCTGTCCAGAGGTGCACGTGTGGTCCCAGAAGTGGGACGACTTGGGGGAACAGTTGTTAAAAGACAAAAGGAGGAAAGAGCAGGAAGGGAAGGTAAGGCCTTCAGGCTGTTGAAGCCTTGGGTAGATGTGCTCTTTGAGGGCCTTGTGCAGAAGCTTCCTGAGATCCCTACTGGAGAGTTTGTGAGTGGACGTGTGGCCATCCCAACTGTCTCTGATCCCTGAGCTGGAACATCAGCCCCAGCCTTCCCCAGGCCACTGTGGAGAGAACCGCAGGGCTTGGTGGGAACTTCCGTGTAGTCAGCAGGACGTAGGAGGTGCTGGAGGCTCCGGGGTTGCCATGAAGGGAACTGGAGCTCTGGGGCTCTGAGCTCCCTACTCAAAGTGTCCTCTTGGTGCCCCAATGCCCCCTCCACCCATTTCCTACTGTTTCCTCCTCTAGGTGACAGGGACATATTTGTACACGGACATCTGTTAGACTATGCGACCTGCCAAACAAGATTTCAGGTGTTCTCTCAGCTGCCTCTGTCCCCAAGTTATAGGATGTGTTTGTGTTTATTTGTTCTTTGGCTCATGCATTCATCCATCAACCATACAATGAGCACCTTCTGAGAACCAGGCTCTGTGCCCAGCACCAGGCATGACGATGCTGGCCAGATGGGGCTTTTTCCAGCCCAGCTGGGAGACAGACAATGAAATGGGCAGTTGCAGCCTAGGGAGCAGGGATTGCAGTGTGGTGCGGGCACACGCAGACATGGGGAGGGTCACATGTAATATGACGCATAAGATCCACTCTAAGAATTTGATGAGCTCTGGGAAGCAGCTGCGGTGTCCTGCAGAAAATCTGCTCTGGACCCAAAGCTTGGGGCAAGAGAGAAGCTGGGAGCTCAACCTGGTTGGGATGCTGAGTGCCAGAGTGGGGAGAGGTAAAGCCAGAAAGTGATGGAGATGATGACGCTTGGGACCCCTCATGGAAGGCCTGTGGGCCATGTTAAGGACTTGCCTTCTTATTCTGAGGATGGTGGCCTTTGTGTAGGGCAGGGCCTGTATTTTGTCTTAGAAAGATAACTTTGATGTAGGAAGGAGTAGGGGAAGGCATGGCTGGGGACACAGTGGTGGTCTAGCAGGGGACTGGGGAGTAAGACTCATAGAACCGGCTGCATCCCTATCTTGCCCTCCCTCCTCTACTCTCCACTGCCAAGGTCTGACAACCTTCTTGCCCTGCAGGTAACTACACCTCCCGGGTCTGGGAGTATACCTCCTCCATCCAGAGCTCAGACGACCTGCCCCCAGTCCAAGGCAGCTCCTCCTTCTCCCTGAAAGGTGAGCGCTCCCTCCCATGCTCCTGCTGGTCCTCTGCAGTTGCCCACTTTGCCCTCTGCTTTTCCCTCACTGTTCCCCGTAAGTTCCCAGAGAAGAGAGCTCTGGTCTGAGAGGCGAAGGTCATGGCAAGTTCTTTGCTTAAAGGAGTTAGGGGCTGAGGCTGGAATATATTACTGTTTCTCAGGGCTGTGACTCCTGGACTCAGAGATTGGTGAGGGGAGTCTCCTAGGTCCTCCGACATTCCCACCTCTGCAGGCCCAAGGGGCCTCCCTTAGGTTTGCATTCCATCTTTCTTCTGCATTTAACTTTGTTTACCGAGTGACTTCTGGTATTGGTTGAACCTATGCCCTGGGCTCATGGAGCACCCTCATGGTCCCACAGGGCCAATCCTGCCAAACCACTTCAGGGAAGACGGGGCCGGGTGACCTTCCTTTTCCTGTATCCTGATGGCCACTCCTGTGCTCCCTAGAACTCTTAAAGAAGGCTGAATGGTTAATGTCTCCTGTGTCCCAGGGTTGGGACCATCCTAAGGGAATAAATTTGAACCAGATTTTAGTTTTCAGTGGACCCCAAGGCCCTCAGGCCTCTCCTGATAAGATATAGGGACACCTCTGGTGGGCTGTGGCCCAAGCAAACCCTTTTCCCTTTGGCATGCAAAATGCCAGGCCCTGTAGAAAGGACCAGCAGGCAGAGGAGGCCCACGGAGGGAGAGGGAAGGGGCTGTGCTGGAGCAATGCCCAAATAGTGGCTTCTGAAGTGGCTTTGTCACCCAGTGGTGACAAAGATGAAAGAGAAGAGAAGGTGAAGGGAGTGGGGTCCTGGCCTGCAGGGCCCCAGGCGTTCCTGACCCTGAGCAAGGTCTGGGAAGCTCTGGGATGTGCCTTGGTTAGTGTGGGTTCCAGCAGATGCTTCTTGGAGTCCTGACAGGAAGGACATCCACCTTCATTGGCCTGCGCAGACCCCTGTTTAAGGCCTGGCCTTAGGAGGGACTCTCTTTGAGTACACTGTACCTTGGAGGAAGAGGCTAGTGATGCCCTTCTCACCATCACACAGATCACCTCAGGGGCTGGCTGGGCTGACTCTGGACTGGGTTCTGGGCAGAGAATGTGCTGAGGACTGAGTTCTCCCATCCCAGCAGCCCTGCAGGCAGGGAGTGGCCAGAGCTACTGGTCAGCTGCAGAGCTGAGCAAGGGCTGCAGAGCAAGCGCAGAGCCCAGTGGGGAGAGCACACCTTGGACCCCCCACCACTGGACGCAGGCTGCTAATGCCTCTCTCTCTCCTGGCAGGCACTGGGAAAGCCCCCTATCAGTTCACCACCTTGGGACAGGCTACTGCAGAGTTTTCCAAGCCACTGGACCACAGTGGGCTGTTTAACAATAACCCTGGTACCTGCCCTTTCCCCATCCTTCCCTTCACCTCTCCCACAGAGGGCAGGAGGCACATCCTGCAGGGCTCTCTGCCACTGCTAGGGTGCCCTGGTCCCACCTTCCCAGAGCTCCCTGGAGAAAGGTGCCTGTCCCCACCTACATCCTAGCTCACTTGGTCTGGACTTTTGCCTGTTGCATAAGACTGGTCTCCTGGGGCGCTCCATCCCCACCCTGTCCTCTCCTTGCCTCTCTTGTGGCTGGCATGGGATTTTCTTTCTGGAAACTGAGTCTGAATTCCCCTTCTCTCCATTTCCACTCAGGATCCATGAAATCTCTATTTCCCAGCCTGCTCTCATCCCAGCGACCACCCAAGGTCCTGGCCCTGTCCCCACTCCCTGCCTCCTTGTTTAGTGCCATGGGCCTGACATTATCCTTGTGGAGAGCTGGCAGCCTGCAGCCACAGCCTCACATGGTCAGGGGACTGGCAAGAACAGACCCAGTTTCTTTCTCAAGCTTCTCAGCATCCAGGTCATGGCCTATTTCTTCCCGGCCATGGCTGTCTGTTCCTGATGGCTGATGGTCCACAGTGAGATGCTTTTCTCTGTTCTGTGAACCAGAGTATCTTACAACACCCCCAGGGATAGTGCAGAGGGCCAGGGAGGTGGCAGTGTAGCTTGGCCCTAGGCTGCTACCTTCAGATCCTAACCAGCGAGTGTCACCTGCTCCCCTTTGGGTTTGTGGTCCTCACCTTGGGCGGAAGCCACACTGGGAAACCATGGCCCTTTATGGCCCAGTTCCTGGCACAGCGCTTGAGGCAGGTGGGAGCTGGCAAAGGGGGAGCAGCTCCCACTAGGTAAGGTGGAGTTGGGAGCTCCTCCTGCAGGGAAGCGCTGGCAGGAAGTGCTTATTTTGAGGCTCTCTTGGGCTCTTGGCAGGGGAGAGGACTGAGGTATAAACCTTGGGTAGGTGGTGAAAATCTCTGTGCCATAGTGTGACCCCAACCTGGACCTGTGGGTGACACCACTCCTGGCTCAGCCACCTGGTCAGCTCCTTCTCTGTTTGCCTGGGTGCTTCCTCCTTCTGGTCATCCTCCCCGGGCCCTTCAGCACCCGGCTGCTGCACACCTCCCCTGTGGCTGCGTTTGGTAGTGGGCTGGGGTACACTTGGTGGTCACCTTGGATAAACAGCAGTGCTGCTCCAGCCGTAGGGGCCCCTGACAACCAGCCTGCACTCCCTCTGACCACAGCCTCTTGTCTCCCAGGCTATCCCTCCCTCATTCGGAGCCAGGCCCCCAAGGCCCAGCCCCAGACTTGGAAATCTGGGAAGCAGACTCTATTGGTGAGTAAACGGTTTCCCAGAAAGCTGCCAGGGCACAGAATGGCCAGAGCCGTGGGCCCTGAAGGGGGCTCCCAGCAACCCATTTTCAATCCTTAGGGTCTGTGAGAAGAGCACCATCCTCCTCTGGCCTTGCATGGGAGGAGGAGGCAGCAGTGGCTGCAATACCTGCTTAAACCAAGGTAGTAGAGGCTCAGGGCTTACAGATAGGGGACTTGTGTAAGCACACACTATTTGGGCCTCAAATTTCAAAGCTCTAAAGTGGACATCCTGCTTTTCTATTTGGCAAGTGATTGTTCAGTGCTTATGCTTGGTGGCTTGATTGTCACCAGCTGTGGGACTGTAAAATGCTCAGTCCAGAGCAAGGGCATCTTGGAGTTGTGTCCTACCTGCCTGGGGCAGTTTTGTGGCTCTGACAATGTAGAGGCCCTCGGTGTGACAGTGTGGGGACAGGGTAGGCTGGAATATTAAGAGGAGGCATACTTAGGGTTCAATACCTAAGGATCCCAGGCCAAGGCTACATAAGAGCAGTGCGATGGGGAGTTGTGACCAAGGAATCCAGGCCACCTGCTGGCTGTGGCATCCAGGACACATCAGATATCTCTTTGGGTCTCTATTCCTTTGCTCTAATAATAATGTAAGTGCTAAGCTAAGGTGATCTACTCAGTGGTCAGACTGGCTCACGTACTGTGCCTCCATTTCCCCAAATGCTTCTCTCCTGAGGCTACACCAGGAGTCAGCCAGGGGCCTTGATTTATCAGTACTGTTAGAGTTTTCTGGGGGCTGGACCCAAGCCCTGGGCACCTGCTGTCTTTGCATTTAGAGGTCAGAGCACAGGGAGGTGATTTGCGCTGGACACAGAAAATGGCCAGTGCTGTTTAATTGAAGAGAATCTTTAATTTGCCAGTGATGGGAGCTAAGTGATTGCGTGTGTAATTTGGAGCTGGGCCCAGGGGCATTGCAACAGCAGGACTGCAGGCAGCAGATACGGGGGAACAAGTGAGGTTTCTGTTTCTGGACACAGTCCTCTCCTCGCCGCCATACTCTTCACCTTCCCAGGGCCTGGGTCCCCACAGAGAAGGCTCAAGGCCACCTGGGGATTCCTGGAGGGCAGGGTCCTGGTGTCCAGCCAGCACCCAGTGCCAGGAGAGCAGAGGTGGTGTGAGTGCAGAATCTGACCTGGAAGGCAGCTGCTCAGGGACTGGGCCAACCCTCTCCTCAACATGCTGTGTGCCCAGTGTCTTTCTTCCTCTGTGTCTCAGTTTCCCCATCTGTAACATGAACTATCACTCAGACAGCCTTGGTGATTTCATAGTCCTTTTGACTCTCACATGCCTGAGGCAGAGAGGAGATGAGGAGGAGGGGTGGGGAGGAAGAGACCCTGCCTGGCTGTCATGGGGCTATGCTCCCGTTCACCCACCCGCCACTCCCAGCTCTTAGCAAGACAGCGCTCCTCACTGACTGAGACCCACACTCCTGACCCAGCTCCATAGGGAAAGCTCTATCCCCAGTTCTTTGCCTTACAGATACTTTTGGGCTCCAGACTGGCACTAGGGGGTCAGAGACCTGGCTGTAGGCTCTGCCCTGCCGTTGAGTGGCCGTGTAACTTTGTCTCAGTTCTTCCTGGGCCTCAGTTTCTTCCTCTGTTTACTTGGTGGATTAGCCAAGGTCTGAGCCAATGACCCTTGGCCCCGGAGTCTGCTGTGGGTAGAGGCAGGCAAGGACCTGGTTCAGAGCAGCAAGGGCCCAGGCAGACAGGGCCGGGAGGGGCTGGGACCTCCCCGGCGTCAGGGGAGACGGTGTCTGCTTTACAGCAGGCAGGCTCATTTTCTAACTCAACCCAGGGGCAGATCCACTCCCTGAGCACCTGTCCTCACCAGCAAGGAGCAGCTAAATTGTGTGCTGTCATTTCAGCCTGGAGGGCCCATGGCCCAGGGCCCTGATGAAGTATTTGGGAGGGTAAGGGAAGGTGCTGATTTTACTGTGAGATGACTATGAAGAGAGGGCAGGGAGTGTTGGCACTGGCCTGTCCTGAGATTTGTTTCCTGAATTCTGATGAGGGGGCAGGCTGAAGAGGTGGAGTGGGGGTGAGCTCAGTGGAGGTTAGGCTGGGGCAGTTGTGTCGGAGGGAATTACGCAGAGAGAGCAGGCATAGAGAGCAGAAGCAGGTACTTGAGCCCTTGAGACACCAGGTGTGCTGCTGGGATGGGGCTGGACTGCTGGGACTCAAGTCCTGGCTTCTCTGCTCACTAGCTGAGTGACCTTGGGCAAGTTGCCTAGCCTCTCTGGGCCTTGGTTTGCTCAGTCATAAACTGGATATGATAACAGTAACCTGTTTAATTGGGTGGTTGTAAAAATTAAATGAGTTCATCTACATAAAGCACACAGCACAGTGCTGTATAGTTCTGTAGAGCAGAAAGTGCTATAAAAATGGTTACCGTGGTGAGTCTAGGATGGTCTTGGAGCAGGCAGGGGCTGCAGTTCAAATTCATCAACCAGATGGCAGACACGAGCCTTACCTGGGTTTTGAGGCCAGAAATTCTGCTAAGACAAGGGATCAACCCTGGGTCGCAGGGTAGGGAGATCTTGCAGCTCAGGCCACAGCCCCTGGAATGGCTGGTATTTAGGCCACTGCTGCTTCTGGGAGACAGGGGGCTGGGGCAGGGGAGGGCTGGCAGCGGGCACACTGTATTCGGCTCCCCTAACCACTCTTGTCTCCTCCACAGTCTCACTACCGGCCTTTCTACGTCAACAAAGGCAACGGGATTGGGTCCAACGAGGCCCCCTGAGCTCTGGCAGGAGGGACTAAGGCACGACCACCCCCACCCAGCCCACCTCACACTTCTCAGCTGCTCCTCTCCTCCGGGTGGGAGCGGGCCTGCCTGCCCTGCCCTCCGCTGCCGGCCATGCTCCATCCAGCCTGTTTGCCTGCTTGGTGACTTCTGATGGTCATCCTCGTTCCTGCACTCTGGGGCTAAACTAGGGCAGGGCTAAGAGGCAGGTGGGCTTCTCCTCTAGCCCCTCACCCTCCTCATCTGAGGCTCACTGGGCCTCCGTGGTATCAGCTTGCCCTCTGGTCCATGCCTGTTGGTCTCTGGGCCTCATCTCTCCAGCGTGGGCAGGAGGTACTAGGCCACTGCTAGCTCCCACTCCTGTAAACCCACCTTCTTCTTCCCCGCAGCCTGGCCATGCCAGAAGATGGTCCCATGTTCCCTCACCGGCCCTACTCACCAAAGCCTGGCCTGGCAGAACCTCAGCCTTTGGCCACCTCAGACGGGGGCCTTTCGGTGTCCTGACCTCACCCTGCCTATAGTCTCTGCCACACTCGCTTTTAGTTTGCAGTCCCTGGAGGACAAACTCTCCTGTCTGGCAGGATGGTCTTAGCCCAGGTAGCCCTCTCTTCTACCTGCCAGCATAAGCAACTCCCTGGAAACCATATAAGTCACCCCTGAAAATAGTCACTGGCCCAGCCTCCCCGAGGAAGTACCGTTTCCCTGTGGGGTTTTAGTCCTTTTAGAATCCGGCATTCGCCTTAGCAGTGGAAATGGAGCAGGCTGGTGATCGCCACCGCCACTGCCTGCAGGGCTGCCTTACACCCTGCCCCATCAGGGACTCTGCCCCATCCCTCTGATTACCTTCCGTGTCTGTCACATGTCACAGGGCCTGGAGAGACCAAACCACGAGCAACCTGGTGGCATCCTCTCTAACTCCAAGGGCCAGTGGGGGCTGTGGAGGTGGCCAGCGTGCAGGGGTGGGAGGGGGATTTTAGCTTGGGCTTTCCCCTCCTCAATAAACTACTCATCACTCACTTCTCTGACGTGCAATATGTGGTTCCCTAGGCTTCGTGGAGGGATTGGAGGGCTTGTCATCTTCTCTTTCTCCTTGCAAACGGAACACCTTTGGGTCTCCCCTTCACCCTCCCCTACTTACACTGAGACTCTGGGGAGTGGAAGGCTGGAACCAAGGCAGGCCTTGGTTCGTCAAGGGCGAAGGGTGGGGCCCTGAGGGATGCCCCAATGGCTGTGAGTGGCTTGGCCTCCTGGCAAACCTGCCCCCTGGGTCCCCAGTGGGCTGCCTTGGGTTTCAGAGTGAAGAGGATACAAATACCCAGCCTGGCTGGAACACCAGGGCCCCCCGTTCTCACAGCCTTCACTCTGCCCTACCACAGGCCAGCTCCACCCTAGTAAAAGCCCTAAGCAAGCTTGCCAAAATCCATCCTGGAGGGTCAACGCTCCTCTCTCTCCCTTCAACCCTCTGGACTGAGGGAGCCTAAGGTCCCAGCCAGGGACCAGGCTTCCTGTGAAGAGGCTACTTGGAGCCAGCAAAGGTAGGGAGGAATGAGCAAGAAGAGAAAGAAGAGGAGAAAGCAGGAGGAAAAGAGCAAAGGAGAAGGGCCGTGTGGCCTGAGGAGGAGACTTACACGGGCGGGGGGCCGGGATCATTACCACAGGGGGACCTGGTGTGCTCTGGCCACCTCAGTGGCCTGCCTTGGGGCTTGGTGGACAGAATGTCCCTGGGGTTGGCTGCTGCTCCCCGCAGCTCCCTGCCCCGGTACTGCTTTCCCCAGCCACTGTCCCTCAAGGAGCACCCCTCCCGAATGCCCACCAGTCCGCCTGCACAGGCCTCCAGTGCCCTACAGCTTCCCTGACCTTCTTTAGGACCCGTCCCTGGGATTGAAAGGACAAGGAAATCATGCTCCTGGACTCCAGGGCTTTCCGGACTCTGAGTCTCCTGCCCCTCCCCTCCGCCCCCCAAGGCCCCTGCTTTACAGGAGGGAGCAGCTGGAAACCCAGGTCTGCCCCTTCAGCGGGGACAGCTGGGCTGCCGTCCGACCTGGGCTTGGGTGTCCTCAGGGCAGCCTCCCACCACGTGGAGGTAGGCGCACTGTGAAGTCACCTGTCCAGAGGCCCTGGGCCATGCTAGGAACTGGGAGCGGTCATCTCTGAGCACAACCCTCCCCCATCAGTCCCCACCAGGTACATTAAGCTCAGAGCTGTGATTGTACTGCAGTCAGGGAATCCTTTCTTCTCAGTTCTGAGAAGGCCTCCCCCCACCAGCATGAGTGAAAACAGGAGGCCTCTAGCAGGTCCCAGGGCTCAGGGAGGAAGGCATATTCCCCCCGGAAGGGGCAAGGAGTGACTAGTAGAACCCTCTTGCCTGGGTTGTTGCTGGCCTGCGGTGCGGCCCCCTTTCCTCACCAGGCTATGGGCTGTAGGCTGTTCTGGGCATGACGTGGATGTCGGCTGGTCTAGCCAGGAAGAGCCCTGGTAGGGTGCTTGGGAGACCTGGCTTCTCATCCTGGCTCTGTCACTTCCAGCTTTGACTTGATCATTTGGGGGGTCCTTTCCTAGCTCTCCAGCCCATGAGATGAAGACCACAGCAAGGAGGGCGGGACGCAACTGGAAACGAGCTCGGTTGAAACCTCAGACTCTGTGTGCTTGGCTGCATTGAGAGCAGGAGGTTGGACCCCAAGCCCCCAGGCTCCCTTCACCCAGTGCTGACATCTCCTTTCTTCTGGCCCTGACCATCAGGGAGCCCTGAGATGCCCTCCTGTCCAGTGGGAACGAAGGCGGAGCCCCCAGCAGCTTCCCGGCCCTGCTTGGACCTTTAGGACCCCTGGTGACACCAGGGACGATTGCACTTTGTTTTAAAGCAGTACCCAGCCCCAGGACAGGCTTGGGGGGTAGGCGGGTGCTGGGACACAGCTATCACAGAAGCAGTGGCGGGGGTGAAGGTGAAGAGTGGTGGGAAGACCTCATTGAGGGATGTCTGGGGAACTTCATGGTGTGGGCAGCCGAGACACGGTGGACAGTCGGGAGCCTGACTGCGGACTGGGATCCTGGTGGTGCCACCCATCAGCTGCACGACCTTGGGCAAGCTGCCCAGCCTGCTAGAGGGGATGACAGCTTAAAGGACTATTGTGAGCAACGAAAACAATGTGACAAATAGTGAGTGCTCAGTATGGAGAGATTATTATTATCATTGTCAGATAAACAGGACAAAGCATAATGATAACATGCCAACCCGCAGAAGCCCGAGTTTCCTGCTTTTTAACCTGCTGCATTTGGTGGAGACGGTCTGTGGAAGCAGCAGGCCTGGTATCCCACCTCTCACCCGGCTGCAGGACCAGCTCCGAGATTCCTGCAGTTTCGAGATATGACCAGCAGGTGGCAGCATTTCACCACTTCAATGGGCACTAAGCCTCCCTCCCCAGCCCAGGCAGTCAGGAAAGGTGCCACAGCCCTTGTGCTAAGTGGCCAGGCCCTTTCTTTATTCTGCGTTAGCTAACCAGATGTTTCTGGCCTCGCCTGGAATGTGTGACTGCAGACCTGCAACCTAAGCAGGAGTGAGCTTGTTACTCATGCCACCAGTCCTTGCCCAAGTGGGCATGGAGGCCGTAGGTTGGACAGGGGGAGGGTCCCTTCTACACGGCACCATGCCTGGGCTCTGTCTTTAGGGGCCTGGCCAGAGGAGGGTGGGGTGGGCATGCCAGCATCATTGCTACAGCCCCGTCCTTGTCCCATCAAACCTCATATCCATCTCCCGAGTGACCGAGGCAGTTTTATCTTTCTGAGTATTGACTATTACGTTTCAAAATGAGCTGTTGTTCAGCCACATAAACAAGGGAGATAAACGCTAATTGCTTGGTGGATGTGCCAACTTCTGGTTCCTAATTCATCACCTTGCACAGCGGGGAGGCAGAGAGGAAGAGAGTGGGGACTGGGACGTTTGGGGCCAGCAGACCTATATTTCAGGAGGATGCGGTAGTGAGTAGGTGAGCCAGGATCCCTTTCCCGGGGGATGAGAATAGATCCTGGGGTTCCTGAGGACAGGGAGCCAGGAGATGGAGGGGGGG